>PVHX01003226.1:0-147660 GCA_004024805.1 Geosciurus inauris
TCAGATCAGGGTCTAGGATCAGGGCAGCTGCAGTGAGCAGCTGCCAAAAGGAGTGGCTAGCCAGACGCTGACATTTGCCAGTAGACACGCCTCCTGTCAAACAGCGGGTTTTTCCTGACCTATCCAGGAAGGACTCTGACCTTCTTTTCCTGCCCCCAAGCCCTCCCCTTCCTGACTGGGCCTTTTTAAATTCTCCCTACACCAGAGCCCCAGCGCCATTTTCCCGGACACACACTAATGGACAGGAGGATTCGGCCCGAGAGCATGTATTTTCAATAAAGCCTGGCTGAGAAGCTTTAATTCATCTTCTTCTCATCATCTAGTCTTTACACACACTAAGTGGCTTACAGTTTCTCAGGGAATCCAAAGTTTTTTGTCAGTGTCCTAAGCTAGAGTTTTGTTTATCATTTTTTTCTTTCTGCCTTCTGGCCTCTTTCCTTTCCTTTCCTTTCCTTTCCTTTCCTTTCCTTTCCTTTCCTTTCCTTTCCTTTCCTTTCCTTTCCTTTCCTTTCCTTTCCTTTCCTTGAGATCCCTTCCCTTCCTCTGCTCTCCCCTAGCCTGACTCCCTTTCTCCCTCTTTCCTCCCTCCTCCCTGGCTCTACATTGATCTAAAATAGTCTATCCACAACAATACACATGTCTGAATATTCTGTGTCAGCTGAATGTTCATGCCCTTAAGAGGAAATTCAAGATCACAACATGTGATTCATACCTTACATGTTGCCATCTACTTTGTCATAACTCATAGCTATTTTTTTTAGCATTGATCCCATTATAAACTTACTTATCATTCACTTACTTTTTTATTCTTATTTTCTACTTTGAAAAGAAAATTCCATTGTACAAGGAATTCCTTTCCTTATATTTTCATAGAGTTTAGACTTGATTTCACATATAAAACACTAATAAGTATTTCCAATAAATGTATAAAAATTATGTTATATAAAATATATGCTGTTCATATATTACAAAAATGGATTTTATAGTATGTAATTTTAGAAGTAACAAGAACAGGTAATTATTTGAATCTGCAACAACTTCCTGAAATAGTATATAGGAAACAAATATTATGGGTTGTGAAATATTTTATTTTGTATATAAGAAAAATACTCATGTGTGAACACATATGCAAACTTAGCCAGTGTCAGTTTTAAATAAATTATGCATATTTCCTAAATGAATTACTTTTTAATATTATTAACTTCATTTTAAAGTAAAACTACTTGAATTAGAAATTTGCTATATAGTATTCTTTTTTTTTTAGTTAGTAGATGATTAAAGCATAACAAATTCTTCTATTTGGAGATTCTGTGAGGAAGTATGAAGAATTTTTAAGAAAAAAATCACCTGGATAATGGGTAGCATTAAGATCATTGAAAGAGAAAGAATGAATTATGGGTTAGAGTTGATCAAAGAAAATCACACTGATTTTCAAGCTGATAGAAATATGTGATACAAGGGAATTTTGTTTTGAGGTTGTTTTGAATGTGATCTAAATAACTTCTTTCTGATATCAGACATTTAATTTTTCAAACAATATGAAAATATGTCTTCCCTATTCTCAAGAAAATAAACCTGCCACAATTGTACATTCATTTTTATTAATCATACATTTCAAGCATCATTACCAAATTGCAGTTAAAAACCAAAAATCCTATTTTAGCAGGGAGTCTGTCTCTGGAGATGATTTTGTACAGTTGCCACAACCAAAATCCTTCTGAAGGAAGGCAAATTATAGGCTTCAGTTTGCACCTGGGTGAAAATTAACTTTTAAGCAGCCTTTAAAAATAAACATTTCTTAATTATTATCATCATGCAAAAACTGGGTAAATGCCTTTAATTGTTCTTATAGCACAACATTTGCTCTAATCACCTCTAAAATTCAGGAGTAACCACAGGGTTACCACAGGGTTTTCTTCTCCTTTTGATTCAATACAAATAAACATAGAAGAAATTCTTATTGTTGATTCATAGATTGTTTTCTTAAATATATAAGCATAAATGTTATAATTGACCCATAACTGCTAAAAGTTAACATTTGATGAAAGTTAACTAAAAATTGAGGCTAAATATCTTGAAAATGAGTTTATTACTGAAAAAAGGTTACAGGTCAATGTATAAACATGATTATAAATTTTATGATTTCATTTGGCTTAGTGTTATGCATAGCATTTTCTAGAGAGATAAGACTGAACATATACATTTAAAAATGAGAATATTTTCATTTTGTATGTTTCATGTAAGCGATGCTACTTAAAGTTGATCCGTGTGTGTGTGTGTGGTTGTATGAGTCAGAGAATAACATTTTTTTCACAAAAGTTTGCTAAAAAACAATCTCTTACAAGTCTATTTTTAGTCACATTTAAGCAAAAAAAATAAAACGCAAAATACACCTTAAATGTAGAAGTTTGTGGTAAAAAAGAGTTCAGGAGAGAAGTAGAGATGCAGCATGCTATGATAATGTGGATTGGATTGGGAGCTGATTCCTTTGTTTATGTTTTGATATTTCTCTCTCCAGGTAATATTTGTAAATACATGTAAGAGAAGAAGATGTGGTATTTGTAAAATACAATCATTTTGTAACTTGGCAAAAAATTATTCCAAAAGTAGTTATCAAAGTAAGGATTAGATCAAATATACTTTGCTATTGTTTTCAATAATATATGAAATCAAAATTATATTAACCAGAAAATTTACTAAAATGTATTAAATCTCATAGGTTAAATTATTTTTAAAAATCAAGTTATTAATTTATTGTTATTAATTTTAGTTAATAACAATAATTAGTTAATTAACAATAATTTAGTTAATAACTTTAATAATTAAAGTTATTAATTTTATTAAATTAATTTATAATTTATTATCTTAACAAACTCCAGAAGGAACATGCAAAACTATCACCTGGAAAAGTCATAATAATCATTGTTTTAAATGATTTGGAGATAGAAACTCTGGCCTAGATTTTATTTTTCCCTTCTAATTCAGATAATTTTTAATTTTTATCTGGAGTAGGTACCTTATCTAAATGGATCTAGAGAGTCCTACACTGATAGGGTACCAACTTGGTCTAGTTTCTCTTTGAGGACTTTCTCTTGACTCATCTTTGAACGGGGGAGAAAATTACTAAACACCAAGTAAATGAATGGAACACAATTTGTGAAGGTATTGAACATCAATGTACATATGCTTAATAGTATATATATAGAGAGAGAATATTATATTCATCAACAAGTGAATACATTTTATCTATAAATTTCTCTGAAAAAAGATTTATAGGTAGTCATGATGTATTTTTAACTTTTAGAGTTTTTATTTTGTTTTCTTTTTGAAAGGGTATGTCCTACAAGATTAATAAAAATGGAGAGCAAATGCATTCTAAAAAGTTATAATAACAGAGAAATGGTCTCAGAGAAGACTGATGATGTGAATCAGATTTACAACAATTCTTTTAAGCTAATGGAATTATTTTTTCCTAAGAAATTTCAAGCCAATATTTTCTAATTAAAATACATAATTTTGGTTAGTCAAAAAATGGAGAAATATCCAGTTATATAAGAATCATTCAAAGCTGCCTTCTGCATATAGCATTAACAGATATAAGATAAAATACAGCCAAGAGTCTTGGAAATCTATTCATCATCTCTGATGTCATCCTTCCTGATGTTTCCTGCTATTCATTGTTCATTTCATACCTTATTATTTAGTCTCCAGGAGTTCAAGTAGCTTCTATTTTTTATTTTATTATTGATTTCTAACTTCATGCCATTATGATCTGATAGAATGCAGGGTAGTATCTCTATTTTTTTTTTTTTTTTGTATTTTCTAAGAGTTGCTTTGTGGCATAATATATGGTCTATTTTAGAGAAGGATCCATGTGCTGCTGAGGAGAAAATGTATTCACTTGTTGATGGATATAATATTCTCTCTATATATATGCTATTAAGCATAAATTATTGATTGTATTATTAAGTTCTATAGTTTCTTTGTTTAGTTTTTGTTTGGAAGACCTATCCACTGGTGAAAGAGTTGTGCTAAAGTCACCTGATATTGTGTTGTCATCTATTTGACTCTTGAAATTGAGAAGAGTTTGCTTGATGAACATAGATGCTCCATTATTTGGGGCATATAGATTAATAATTGTTATGTCTTGTTGATATATGTTTATCTTAAGCAGTATTTATTAAATGTCCTTTATCCTTTTTGACTAACTTTGGCTTTAAGTCTACTTTATCTGATATGAGGATGGAAACCTCTGCTTGTTTATGCAGTTCATGAGAGTGGTATGTTTTTTCCCAACTCTTCACCTTCAGTATGTGGATGTCTTTTCCTATGAGATGAGTCTCTTAAAGGTAGCATATTGTTGGATATTATTTAAAAAATCTAATCTGCTGGCCTATGTCTTTTAATTGATGAGTTTAGGCCATTGAAATTCAGGGTTATTATTGAGACATGGTTTATATTCTCAGTCATTTTGGTTTATTTTTGGTTTTTAACTTGACTTGGATTCTTCTTTGATTGGTTTTTCCTTTGGTGTAGTTCTTCCCTTTGCTGATTTTTATTGTTTTTCATTTCTTTCTCATGGAATATTTTGACAAGGATATTTTGTAGGGCAGGCTTTTTAGCTGTAAATTCTTTCAAGTTTTGTTTATCATGGAAAGGTTTCATTTCATCATGAAATCTAAAGCTTAGTATTTTTGGATATAAGCTTCTTGGTTGGCATTCATTTTCTTTCAGTGCTTGGTGTATATTGTTCTAGGACCTTCTAGCTTTGAGGGTCTAGGTTGAGAAATCTGTAGAAATTCTAATTGGTTTCCCCCTATATGTAATTGGATTCCTTTCTCTTGTGGCTTTTAAAATTCTCTCCTCATTCTGTATGCTAGCCATTTTTGTTATAATGTGCCTTAGTGTATATCTGTTATGAGTTTGTACATTTGGTGTCCTGTATGTCTCTTGTATTTGGTTTTCCAATTTATTCTTCAGATTTGGAAATATTTTTGATATTATTTTATTGAAGAGATTGTGCATTCCTTTGGTTTGTCACTCTATGCCTTCCCCATCCCAATAATTCTTAAATCTGGTCTTTTCATGTTATCCCATATTTCTTAGATGTTCTTCTTATGGTTTCTTACTATCATTTCTGTGTGGTCAACTTTATTTTCAAGATTAGATATTTTGTCTTCATTGCCTGAAATTCTGTATTTCAAACAATCTAGTGTGTTAGTGGTGCTTTCTGTTGAGTTTTAATTTGGTTTATTGTTTTCTTCATTTTAAGAATTTCTGCTTTTTTTTTTCAGGATCTTTATCTTCTTATTGAAGTTATATTTTGCTTACTGTATTTGTTTATGTAGCTTTTTATCAAAATGATCTTTTGTTGCCTTTGTTTGCTCTCTTATACCATCCTTTAATTTGCAGAACATCTTAATTATGTACATTCTGTACACCTTCTCTGATATTTCTTTTGCTTTGATGTCCATGGATTCTAATAATGTAATATGCTGGTTTGTTTGGGGCACTTTCTTACCTTTTTTTTTTCATGTTGTTCATGTGTCTTCTCTAGCAGTGCAGATCCAAGGTATTACAGTTTTGACCCTGTAGATTCATAGTGTCCCTCCAGGATTCCAATACCTCTCCTTTAAAGGGGAGATCAATATTAACAGATCCCAATGCAAAAAATGTGCAGCCTTAAACTAAATAGCTCCTATTAGGATGTTTATAGTTTTGTCACAATAGACAGAAATGGTGAATTTGATTATTATCTTTAATGTAAGTAGTAGGTTTGCAAAAGGGTCTATAGTTTCTAGTGATAGTTAAAGAGAGAACTGGAGGACGTAGGATAAGACATCAAGGAGGTAGGAAGTGAGGATGTAGATTTGTTAGATCTTAGTAAGCATGAAAGAGGAACCAAAAGAAGTTGGCTGGTAGCAGGAGAAAAGAGAGAAAGAAACTTTGGGGAGACAGGTAAGTGGGAAAAAAATAGAGTACAAAAACCAAACAAAATATTATTAAGAAAAAGAAAATATGTAAAAATAAAAGAGAAAAGGATATACAACCTAAGTGTAATATACTATTCAGACATCCTAGTCCTTAGTAGCCTAACGAATGAAATGTACTTGGTTTGAAAAATGTTGGGATGTTAGAGCAGAAAAAGAGAGAAAAGAACAAAAAGAATAAAGAGAGAAAATGAGAAAGATTAAAGAAAAGAAAAAAATATTGAAAGAAAATTAAAGGATTGTTTCTTTTGGAGTTCAGTGTCTCTCTTGCTTCCCTTCTTATCTTGTAGGTAGGTCCATTGTTTGCTGGTATTTTCACCCTCAGTATGGTGAAAGTTATTAGGGAGGGAAGATTGGTCTTGGAGGTGGAACTCCTGGAAGTGGGGTTGAGCACTTGCCAGTCCTGTTGGAAGACTCCATCCCAAGGATCTCCTTTGGAGCCCACTAGTGTAATGTGGGCACCTGGTCTTATCCCCTTATATCACCTCTAAACCTCATAATTTCTAGATTCTAATTTAGTTTTTAAAGTGTATCTCACTCACCACCTCCCTTTCTCCTTCCCACTTAGGAACCTCTCTCTCAGGAGTTCCTATGGGCTGCACTCTGGGGCCTGCACACCTGTTTTGGAGAGCTGTTTTGTATCAGGTAGATCAGGACCAGGCTTTGCGAGGTATAGGCCGGCCATGGAGCCACAAGCACTGTGCTGCTTTAGTGGCTGTGGGGTAGGGGGCAGCCCAGCTGATGTCTCAAGTTGGGAGTTGCTCCAACTAAAGATGGCAATGGCAGTAGTGAGGATAACCCAACATGGTGACGAAGGTGTCGCAAGATGGAGTTGGCCTCTTTCAGAGATGGGGCATTGAGCCGGGCTGGGTAGTTGTTTTGGGTGGTGTGTTTGGAGACACAGCTCTGTGGCATGCTGTGCTGCAGTGGGCGGCCATCCCCAGATCTTGTCTGGTGTCCCCACATGCAGGCTACCATATGAAGGGGACTGTGGCAGCGGTATAATGTCCCAAGATGGAGGTAACTGGAAGAGCCTCAAATTATAGATAGGGGTCTACACTGCACAGTAGCTGGGAGTACTGTGCAGCACTGCTTGAATCCCAGGTCATGAAGTGATAAAAAATGCAGCCTCCCTGTAGCATGGCATCTTGAATCACCCAGCTTTTAAAAACTTTGATCATTCAACAATAGTAAATTTGGCAACAGAACAACAAAAATTTCATGAAAGTCCAAGACAATAATAAAAGGCTTAGGAATATTTTAAAGTGTCAAAATAAATGTGGGATGCTTTAAGAGCAAATGTGTGCTTGTGATGAATCTAAGAGTCAAATGGATCCCAGGAATGTGGGAGAATTTAATGGCTGCAGTTGTCAACTTCATGTTGTTTTCATGCTGTGCATATTTTTTAAATATTTAAGGTTTAGCACCATAATCGAGAAAGGAAATATGCAGAATTTCAATTTTGGTTTATTTTTTGTCTCCTTAATAAGCAAATTATCTTAAAAATTGAGGCTGCTTCATGCCCTTCTCTGTTCTTTTTGATTGTCCATATCTAAAATCAAATTCCATAAACAGATTTATTCACAAATGGAGTATGAAACTTTGGATGAGGGGGTGTAAGAATACCTTTACTATTGACATGGCTGATGATAGTGTCAAACTTGTCCCTTTCCCAAATGACAAAATTTCTTGGCCAACCACTTACCACTTTGATGAAGATACCAAGTATATGAATCTTTCATTAAATTAGTAATACTGCCTTCATATATTTCTCTATTAAAATCATGCAATATATGAGTTGCTAATATCATTAGAATATTTTCTGGACCTAAAAATCACAAGTATTGAAAACACACCTACAGAAATTTTAGAGTTTGAGAATGTAAATGCTCTTTTATAGGAGGAGACTGTAGACATTTTGTGAAAGGAAGGTACAATGAAATATATTTAGGGCAGCATATTACTTCAATAACTATGTTAGTAATGTTATAGTTAATTTATCTAATATATACATATATAGTTTTCATCCTTAAATTTTCTTTGGTTTTTAATGGATATGATCAAATTATGACATACTTTAAAAAAATTGTTTCGTATGTTAATTTTTACTTTAACTTCATACTTAAATGCCCACTTTTCTGAACTATTTCCAGCAATTACACTCCTCCCTGCCATCAAACTCACAGAGATGTAAATCCAGTGAAGACACCTAAAATCTAAGCAGTAGTGAATATTTTTTCTACAAAAGATCACAAGCTGAAATTAGGTTATCTGTGCCAACAGAACGTCTGAGTGAATATATGATGTTATCATAAAGTATCCCATTTTTAAAATGAAGAAACTGAGAATTTCTTTCAAATATTTTTAACAAGTATGCACATTGGTTTTTATAACATCTGATGTTATAATTATATGCACACTCACATACAGACACACATACCTGCACACAGACCTGAGAGGATACTGGCATTTAAAATATGTAAAAATAAAACAAAATAGCTTTCCATTCTAAACATCCACAAATTACTAATGCACTTTTTTGCCATACAAACTATTTGAATTACATATATGTATATATATCAAAATAACCCTGTAATTTATCTATATAAAATAAATTACATATGAATATAAAACAATCTATACATATACCTATCAAAATGCATGTTTGAAAAGAATTAACAAATAGGTTTTGAAAATGTTTTCATTATTATATTTTTAGAATGATAGTATACAAAGTATAGAGTAGGAATAAATAAGACACATAACTATTTATGTAAAATTCACTTTTAATGTAAGTATAATTTTCACAAGAAATTAATAACATAAGACATTTCATAGAGTAACAGAATGAATAATAAAGAAAAAATTAAATTTCTCTCAAAATAATGTATGAAATTCAAGAGATGTAAAGGTTATGACTTTCAAAAAATTACTTTTAGAATTCAAATATTTTAATTGTCTTATGAATGAATGTTGTGACATAATAGATAAATTAAGAAAATTTGTTTATAGATCAATCCCTTGCAAATATATTTAGTGTTATTCTTCATTAATTATATCTATCATTTCTGGTTTTTTAAACTCAAGTTTATTATTTTAAAATTAGTAAATCCTAACATTATATATTTTTATTTTATAAAAATACTATTCATGAATTGCTAGAGCTTAACAGTCAATTATCCTTCACAAAGTCTGATTTAGTGAATTTATATATTGCCTTTCTTGATATGAGATAAGAATATTTATTTTTTCCTATAATATGAATGGAATTATTGCTGATTTCCTGTGCATATATGAGTTGAATTTCTTCACATAAATCTTATGCTTCTTTTGTGCCCACAAAGACATCTGGATACTCATCAGAAGTGTAAATATCCCAACTAAAAGAAAAAGAAATAATCATCCTTTCTTATTTCTATGATGAATATAATAACTTATTTTGAACAAAGAACCAGTATCAGACACAACTTTTAAAACATTTCTGAAATGTTGCAGTTTCTTATACATTTCCTTACATTCATTGCCTAGCATAATGTATATTCACTCAATATTTATTACATGTATGAATAAAGATAAAAATACATGGCAAAGTTCAAAATAAATCCACATTTTTAGTATCTTACTGCCATAAAATTCTCCCAAATATAAATATTTTAGTCTGAAATTTTTTTCAATAATACTTTCCAATATGCGCGTAATATCCATCTATAAATAAAAACACAAACATAGTATAATAAACCACATTAATTGTGGTTCAAATTTGTTGTACAATGGAACAAATGGATGAAATAGATATTACTTACATTTCTTCTAATATATACAAAATGCACACAATTTGACTTTCTAATGTGTGCTAACATGAAATATAATTTAGATTACACACTCATGCTCCCCAGTTGTGCTTTCTCAGATTCTCATGACAACTTGAACACATAAGACATACAAAGGCTTGTGTATGCATCCAAAAGAGAGTTTCAAATGCAGTGCATATTACCACTATTTTTAACAAAATCTCATTGTTTTATAAATAAAAATTACATTTCCTACTTTGTTTCAGCAGCAATTATATAGAGATAAGTGATGTTTCAAGGTTTTTAATACTGCTAAAAGATCAAAATAAAGAAGCATAGAAATCCATTTGCAAACACACCAAATTTTAGTACAATATCTTATTCTCAGAAATCACTCTCTAAGTATTTCACTTTGAATAATTGTCAATAAACCTAGGTCTTACCTGGCAGTGTTTGTGTCATGACTGTGAAACTAATCCATGACCCAATCTGTTATATTAAAACATAAATTAACACATGCATACAGTTACTATAACAATTTGTTCACTTATGCCATTAAACAGGTAATTTAAAAGATTAAAATATTAGAAAAGCTACAGGTAGAAATAAATTTCCAAAAATAATACTTCAATTTTTACATATGAAAGTCCAAAGTTCCATAAAATAGTATCCTATCCATAAGAAAATAGAGAATATTGTCTTAAAAATTTGGATAAAAATTAAAATTCTCAAAATCTCTAAAGATATTTTATATAAAGTGTTCAAGATATTTAAATGCAGATATATTTATGCACAAATATAGTTTGTCTTACAGTGAAAATTGTGGTTGAAATATGCTTTTTATATCTATAACTTGAATTAAAATCTATATCTCTATACCCATATCTAGAGATAAAACCAATATTCATTTTATAATAGATTATATATATAATAATATGTAATAAATATATAGTGACATATATTTTATATATATAAACACATCATTTAGTAAATCATCAAATAAAGACCTATAAGTTACATTCATGAATAGCATACCTCGTAGGTGTAGTTAGGACATGAAACCAGCAAAAACATCCATGTGAAGGGGTTATAATTTGGACGTGGAAAACAGGCACTATTTCCTTTTAGAAAGTAGAGCAAAACATCAATGATGTCACATGTTGTGAATTTAATCATATGCTTGTATAATACTAAATTCCCGAGAACAACCACATACCACATGAAATACCATTGTATATTTATAACAACCTATTTCATAAATTGTTCATAAGAGACCCAATTTCAAATATTACCACCTTTTTTGACTCAGATAATATAGCTATCATTTTTCACCATATCTATAGCTATATTGTTGTAACATTACAGAATACATAAGGATAATGAAGTCCTCAATATTTTAAATAAAATAATATTTAAAGTTATTTTTCATATCATAATAGCTGTAGCAGTGTTACATGCTAAAATTATAAAATGTGCTTTGACAATTGCATGCTTCTTCACATTCTCCTTTAGTGTCAAAGTACATGTGTTTGGTTGAGATTAAATACCTAAAAACTCCCTTTGTATTAAATTAAGGAAAACTCAAAGGAAAAGTTATAAGAATGCCATTTATATCAGAGGAATGTGGAAATCTCTCACAGAAGATTAAGTTGAATCAATATAGTTAATATTTAGAAATACCACATAAATTATTTCTTCTCAGCAATCAAGAACGTTACTTACAGAGCTAATTATATTTGGCATATTGTCACTTGATTTTTGTTATTTTTCTCCTTCAAATTTTTTCAAGAAATACTTTAGAAAATAAAATTTATAATGATATCAAGTTGAGCTTTGAGCTGTGACATTTGTAAAATTAAATATGAATTATCAAGTTACTATATTATTCGCCATAGCAAGATTTAATCAGATAACATATCTTTTGGTTACAACTCTAAAGTCATAATGAAATGTCAGTATGTTATTTTCAAAATTGTAACTATGATTGAAATATCAAAGTAAAAATATATTAAAAACGGTGCAGATTTCATGTACTGCTCAATTCAAGATAAGGGTAAACACATATGCCATTTAATACCAGAGATTATCTCATAAGATTTATGTAAACTTTTTTTTGTAATGTCCCTATATTAATCAAAAGAAAGATAACTGAGGAACTTATCCCAGTTACAGTCATTGAATTTCAGTGGTACAGTATTCACACCAGATAATCTGGGTAAAGGGCTCTAGTTTATGGGTTTTCAGCACCTGGAGGTGGGGGCATGATCGAGAGGACACAAGTTCACATTTCTTCTAAATGTAACTTGTAGATTAATGAATATGTTTTATGACATAGAAAAGCATATGTATATGGATAATGTTGCTAGTGCATATAGTTGGTATTAATTGTAATAATATGTCAGTTTAAGGATTACTAATTTTATACACATATTCTCTATGATGTCTCTAACCTACAGTTGTTATATAATAGAGTTTCTATAAAATGAAAATCAGAAGATTTCTTTTCTTTTTTTCTAAGTTGCCCTGCTGACCTTCAACTTGTGATCTCGCTGCCTCAACCTTCTGAGTAGGATTACTGGGTGCACTACTATGCCTGGTCAAAGTTAGAAGGTTCTTCACATTAAAATCTCCGCCATCCAGATTTTTTTTTTCAAGAGGAAAGAGTTTGTTCTGTTGATTCAGGAAGTGCTCCAGGAAGAACAGCTTCATGTCTCAGCATGTCTCATAAAGATTTCTTGGCTGAAGAAAGCAACCTAAGGCAAGGTTACTCTCTCTTCTTGGGTTAGTCTTAATCAAATATTTGATCAACAGAGTAAAAGATGATTCAATTCAGGATGATGTTATTTATTCATCCTTGTATTCAAATGCCCCAAATACTCATTGTAGATACTTCCTGAGAATGCATCATTATCAACTTCTTACATAAACATGATTTCTACTTTGCTCTTATAAAATTACCCCCTTACAAAACTTCTGAACACTAATCTCCACCTTTGTATTGACATGTTTTAGAGCTACCAAGAGTAGCTCTAAAAGCAGATGCTGGAGTGGACATTTTAGAGATGAATAACCTACTGAAGAGCCTGTAATGAGTAGGTCATTGCTGGAAAATGCAGAACAGGTAGTTTTTGGTACAAAATAGCACTGCAAGTGTGAAACTTTTACTAAAGGTACATTGATATTTTATATTGATGGAGGGGAATGTTTTATCCAGTCTAATACAAAGAGAGGAATCAAGTGGTAATTTCTGCCAACATACTTGACAAAGCAAGCGCTAAAATTGAAACTTATAATTGGCGATTTAAAGTCAAATTCGAATATTAGAAGTCTTCCTTGGTAGCATGAAAAAAGGTCTTATCTTTTGCAATGAGAGGCCATAGAAAGCTGAAGATAAGACCCAGCACATAATTGTAAAATTAGTCAGCTCCAAAGATTATACAAGCATATTCCAAGGTTGTCCAAAAATCTTGGAAGATCTAGATTTTTATGAACTTCCTGACCTTACAGAAATGACCCATTTATCCCAGTTACATATTAATACTCCTTTACTAGAAGTCAATAAAGTGGAAAATGTGCTGTATGAAAATCTTTAGGATTCTCCCCATATCCCCTTCTAACCTCTACTATCATTTTATTACTATATGACCTACCTAAGGTTTGTTTAGGTTGGCTATCATTTTATTACTATATGACCTACCTAAGGTTTGTCTGGGTTGGCTAAGGAAAAAAGAGATTATGTTCCAAAGTTGCTGCAGGACCTAGCCAGTGTGAACCAACACACTGTAGAATACGTGCGTGATTGGATTCCAAGGGTGCTTGATAAAAGGAAAAAATATATAAAATTGGATGAAGGCAAGTTTACGATTTCTGAGCACTGTACTTAGTATGTAGGATTAATTATACTGCTAAGATTAAACAAACAGTGTGAACATGCACCTAGAAGAATAAACAAAGCAATCACCCACCTTAGTGAAGAAGAAAACATTAGCATTTTCATGGCAGGGAAGGGAGGAAGGTTGGAAGTGACTTAAAGAAATAGAATCCTAGAGAAGATTATCTATATAAGTCTTCAATTAGAGGGCCCTTTTCTATGCAAGGAGTCCCCCCCTCCATGTGCCATATTTCCATGTTCTTTCCCATGTTCCACAGAAGGGCCAAGAGGATGCACTGTTTTCTAAAGTTTTATACAATGTGTCAATAAAAGTGATACTGCCATCATGAAGATTAGTATTGGCTCTTTGATATATCAAGAAAACTAAGAGTGAGTTCATTTTTAAAATGAAATGCCTGGTAGTGATTGAGATTAAAAGATCTCTCTTCTTTCCCCAAATTGAAACTAATTCCAGTTATACCACCTAACTGGGATAAGCCATAATAAGCAATTGTGGAGGAGGCTTTATCAACAGAAAGCTATGGTTTGTTATGAATACAAAATCCCTAGAAGCTAGGCAGTTGGATACCTAACAATGCTATTTCTAAATTTAGACAAATCAAGTAAATTACAGACAAATAGTGAAGAGACTTACAAGAGTGGATACATTATAAAGTTCACTATTTCTTTCCCATTTTTTGTACCTAAATTAGTCCTAAGACTTCAAACACACTGATGAGAAAATAGCCTGGGAAAACTGAAGAAAAGAATTTGCAATACCAAAACAAGTGCATGTGACAATTACTTGCATAATGCCATATTAGAAAAACTATACTAAATGAGCTATGACCATGTATTAATGGAACTATATGCTAGAGAAAATAAAATATACCTATATATCAAAGACTGTTAGATAAAATAGTTCCACTGGGTCCAAAGTGGTAATTTCCCCAGACTATGAATCAATAATTGGAATATAGATATTTTGTAGTTTGTAAAACCTTCACAATATTGTCTCTGTCTTTGGGGCAATAGTTATTTTAATGAGAAAAGTCACTAGAAGCCTCTGAAAGAGTCCATTCTTCTGTAAAACATTATTCCATCACACAGAAAGATTAGTGACATATTTAAGATCTTAAGTATGCTTGGACAATCTTTTAAAATATTTCCTTATTTAATTCACTTCTATAGTTCCTGAAAGTTGGAGCATAATGATTCAGTACTGAAAATTTGATCAAGCCTTTATTTACATTGTAACCAAGTATGAGATATGCTATCATTACTAAATCAGATTAACCTAGGCTCAAGTATACATATGTAGCCATAGATTTAACAAATGCATTTGTCCATATCTATAAGAAAAAGATATCAGGGCATTTTATTTTCTTTAAAATGGATAATTGCATACATTTTCAATATGTTCTAGAGCTTTTTTAATGTGTTTACCCTCTGTCATAAAAGGACAAGGAAGCCTAAAGTAATCAAGAATCTCAGTAAAAATCTGCTATTATACTAAATCTGTAATTTTGTGCTATTCATATGGAACAAGTAGAAGTTCCATATGAATGGCACAAAACATATTTTAAACATGTTTAAAACATTTAAATATGTTTAATGCTTTAAACATATTTAAAGCATTATTGAGACTTATGTGGTTTGAGATAGGAGTGATGTAAGATAATAAAGACTACAAAGATTTAGAAGCTCTGCATTAAAAATATTAAGGTACCAGATGATTATGGGACATTACCCCCAAGGAAACATACTGCAATTTGTATCCTCCACTATTAAAAAGAAAGGTTTAATTTCCTTACTTCAAATTATGGAAGTATATTACATAGCAGGAAAAACTGGATTCATATACCATGTAACGCAAAAACATGCAATATTTTAATAGCGCTCAGAGCATATTTCGGCAGGCTCAAATTTTAGCACAAGCTCTTCTTCATTAGGGCCTTCTAATTAGGTAGGTTCTACATATTAAATCTATCAGTGGTAGGAAAAGACAATGTGTGACACTTTATGGAATACCCAAATGGATAATCACAATGATGAACCATGGCATTCTGGAACAAGGCCATGCCATTTATAATGAAAATTTATACTTGTTGAAGAAAAACATTGTAAGATACCACTGAACTCTAATAAAGATGAAGGCCTTATCCAAGTGATACCAAATGATCATGTGATCATAAATGGGCATTGTAAGCAGAGTTCTTTTAGACTTACCAAGTCACAGGTCTGAGAGAGCCCAGAAATGCACAGAAATAATATACTATTGAAATAGAAATGATATATTTGGAGTCAAACATAACCAGGCTAAGAATTAAAAGCAACTGCATTAGTAGATATTGTAGAAACAACCATGTCATTTACAATATGGAGTCAATACATTTTCTTCAATTCACCTACTAAACCAACTGTCCTTAAAGGCCAGCTGAAAGGAGGAAAAGGATAAGCTCAGCTGATAGATGAGTTGACTTGTAAGTGAATATAAATTTTAAAAATGCATGTGGTTCACAGACTTAGAGGGGACAAGGGGGTTGTCATGAGAAAGCATGGCCATTATCCAGAAAAAGGGGTGTGGGGCACACAATGGCAACATCTACTGCCTCCTGCCACCTGCCTTTCTTTGTAGTAAACTCTTGAATCAAAAAGGCCAACCCTCACTTTCATCCCACTTGACTTTCTAAAGCACCAAACCAGATGGCTTCATGCTGTCATTGCCTCAGGAAGTGTTTCTGTAATGATGTTCATACTAAATTCCATTAAAACAGTAATTTGGAATATGTGAAATGATATAATCTAATGGTGGTAAGTCCTTTTACAGGTGACTTGTAAAATTTTCGTCAATTAGTGTGGAAGATTGATCCTGCTTTGAGTGCAACAGTCTTGGCTAAAACCTTCCTCAGAGAAAATCCTGTGTTATGTATTCATACATTTGCATGTGTTTCCATATAAAACATGTAAAACTTCAGGCTTTTTATAAATTAAAAATTTTACTATACCAAAAAAAAATGCATGTGGTTACATGAAAGGCACATTTAATGACCATCCTTAAAGAGAGTAGTGAGAGGGAGAAGTACCCTAATAGGCAAAATTCTGGAGGTTCTGGAGTTGAAAGAGGTATGTCCAAGGCTATAATGTACATAGAATCAGATACATTGGCAATCTGACAGATAAGGAGGGCAGAATACTCATTAATATATGAGTGGGCATGACAGTGAAGATGTTCCTACTAGTACCCAAAAGGAATCATGTATGATGGAAGAGACAGCAAACAACTATTAATTTTTCTTTAACAATTAATTGTTTGTTAACAATTAATATTTATTTAATCAATTAATACATATCCACCATATTATATTGATAGTTTTAGACATCCATTTTTCCAAAAAAAGATCAAGAAGAGAACCCATAACTATGGAAAAAACTTCTCATGTCAAACACAACTTTATCAAGAAATTGCTTATCTGGCAAACTATGGACTAGTCTGTTAAGGAGAAGATTAAAGTGCCAACTTAGAGGTAAGATACACCTTGGGCTGGGGTGTGGCTCAGTGGTGGAGCGCTTGCCTCACACATGTGAGGCACTGGGTTCAATCCTCAGCACCATATAAAAAATAAATAAATATATTGTGTCCAACTATAACTATTAAAAAAAAAAGATACACCTTTAAATTAACCATAAATCTTAACTTGGAGTTGTGTGGAGATCTTTCTGTATTCATTCCCCATTTTAAGAATAAGGAACTCAAATTCTGAAGACCTTAAAATTGTGAGGACAGAGTCTATGCTCTTGGTGAGATAATGGACACCAATTGTGTAGAGAAAATATACCTGCTGTTATACAATGGAGTGAGAACAGTATATTGTTTTTCAAGATAATCTACTTGGACATTTATGTACATTGGATAAAGAGAATCAAAATGGAATGATTTGAAAGTTTTAAGGCTAAATGTTTTCATCTTGGAAAGTAGTTTCCAAGAAAGGTATCCAAGAGAGGAAACAAGATGGGAAAGAAGCTCAGATGGGAAAGGTATCACTCAGAGGCTTAGAAGAAAAAGGAGTCATCATGTATAGTGGCACACATTTGTAATGCCAGTGGCTTGGGAGGCTGAAGCAAGTTTGAGGCCAGCCTCAGTGATTTAGCCAAGGCCCTAAGCAAGTTAGGGAGATTTTCTCTCAAAATATAAATAAATAAATAAATAAATAAATAAATAAATAAATAAATAGATAGATAGATAGATAGATAAATAAATAAATACATAAATAGGGCAAGAGATGTGGTTCAGTGGTTAAGAGCCCCTGGGTTCAATCCCTACAACCAAAAAGAAAAGAAAAGAGGAAAAAGAAAAAAAAAGAAGGAAACAAGTTTAGGAACAGAAGCCTTGCTCTCCAGAGCACACTTCTTTCAATAGATTTCACTTCATTCACCCATCTGTACAAAATATTATTTTTCTGCAAGGATAATCTGCATATTTAAAATGAACACAAAGGGACAAACTTTCATAATACAACTTCTGTATGAACAAAATGGTCTTTTTTTTCCTGCTGATAAAAATATCTTCTTCCAAAACAAGAAAAATTTTAACAGAACTCACACACAGCACAAACACACACACATCACAAGCATTTGTGAACATCAGGACACAGAGTCATTAAGAAACTCCAAAACTCAAATAGATATAGACAAAACAGGGAGGTGAAAAATGAATTAATTAAACTCAAGAAATAAATTGTATAAAAAGAAAATCCACCTCAATAATATGGAACATATTTCAGTTTGCCTAAAGGTGATTAAGTTGATAAAAAAAGTTAATCCCACAAGTACAAAAAGATAAAAATAGACAGTGATGGAGATGCTAGAGGCACATGATGTATAATTAAAATTCCCTTACATTCCACACTGTAACAAAAATAACCTTAAAACTATACTTCAACACGATTTTCTAGAACTAAAATAAAATATGAATCAACCAACTAGAAGATTACCTAAAGTCCTGGGAAAACTGATCTGGAATTACCAACTCTATCACATAACCTTAAAAATTAATAGACTTTCATGATAAAAAAAAGTCACCTAAGCCTTAAGGCAAAAATGACCAATTCAACCAAGAAAATAAAATTAGGATGAGATATGATTTCTCAAAAGAAATATACAAAGCTAGATAAAGTGTGGAGTAAATATTAAAATAGGGTGGCTTTCTTGCATGCATAATTTTAACATTGCAGGCTGTCTTAAAATTCTCATTTTGAAGTAATCATATCATACTCCAAATAAATTAAGAAGCTTCACAAATTGTTAGCAGGCCAAAATTATGACTAAGATTTGGGATATGAATAACTTTAATAAGGTTAGCATTTTTATTAGATTGCATTGTGTTTTGCTCTACACCAAAAAATATTAGACTCTCAGAAAAATTTATTGGAGATTCATATGCCTTCAAAGAGATCCAGTATATACTATCTATTATTTTGGAACAGGTAAACACGACATTTAACCTTTTTATGAAATGTAAGGTATACTTCAACACAAATGAAGATAATAAACCATAAGAGCATTTGTACTATGTGAAATTTTCTCACCACAATAAATCATGGCATAACATTTTTAGACAGCTACATACTTTATTGATGATCAAAAATACTCAAAGTTGAGTAGTAATCATAATTTTATATAATATAAAAATATATTCTTACAGCACGGCTTCTTCAAATATTCTATTATAACAAATTTACTTTGTAATGTTGTATATTTTACTGCATTCAGCAATTATTTTGGGAAAGAATTTAATATGCTTCACCAACCTGTCAAGAATATGTGAAAAATTCAGGTAGATCTTAAAGCATGCTTGAAAACATAATTCTACCTTTATGTTTTTAGCTGTATCAAAAACTGAAGTCCAAATGTTGACAATTTCTATTTGAAGTTTACAATAAATCTACATACTATATAGAGTAAACACTTGGAAATCCTGGTATATTATTGATTCTAAATGAGAAGACTGATTTAACAAAGCCATCTTTAAATGACGCACACTATAAACTTTTCAAATATATATATAGCTATTAAATTTAAAATGTTCTCTGAGGCACTGCCAATTTCAGTGTGATTGAGTTTTGTCTTTTGTTTTTAAAGTTCAATCTCACTAGGAAAAAAAATAGTCATTTGAACTATTATGGGATTATATAAATATGGTAAATCAGATCAAGATTGAGAGTTCAGTAATTTGAATATTCATCAACTGATTTTGAACTGATTTACTTTTTAATCATTAAGGTTATTATCACATATTTTAGTATGATTGTTTGTTGTGTGTCTATGGGGTGTGGTTGAGGACCTGCATGCTGCATTTTAAGAATATCATTATTAGGGAATGTCATTTAGTTTAAATATTTGGAAAACAAACATAAAACAAAAAAAGATGTGGTGCACTATTATTATTTCCAACTGTTACTATTCTCCTTTAAAAAAAAGTGATGTAAGGCTTTTTAAAATAATTATTAACAAAATTCACTCTAGAAAAGATAAAACAAAAAAGAAACTAACCTGTATGATTGGGATGGGCCAATATTACATTGATGAAATGATTCCCAGCTTCACAAATCTACAACATTTTAAAAATTTTCAGTGTTATAAAGTAATAAATCAATGCCTATTTTTTAAAAAATTATATTTTAGACATATGTAAAATTCATGTAATATATTAATTCCAAAGATGTAAGATAAACATTTTTATTTTACTTGTAATGAGGAAATGTCCAAACAATGTAAGAAATTGTTTGACTATATTGAATACAAAACAACTAGACACTGAGAAATTCTGAAGATATACTTTACCATTTTTTGATAACTAAGTTCAAATTACCTTATTACTCAATCAGTGCTTATTATATGCTTAAAGCTTTTTACTCTACATAGACTTTCTTACCGTGAACACATAGTGCATGTTGCTGAAGACAGACTTCTTCTAGGTATGTATTCTCAGTCAGTGAGCTAGTTTGACTCCCAGTGGTTTCAGCTCAGTTTAAAATGCCTATTGTAAGCAGTACTACCCAAAAAGGACCCTTGCTGCTTGCATGTCATCAGACTTCTTGATCTTGGATATTTCACTAATGTTCTATTATAGGTCACTATGACCCTATAAGAATGTCAAAGCTTAGTTTAAAATGCCCATTGTAAGCAGTACTGCCCCAAAAGGACTCTTGCTGCTTATATGTCATCAGACCTCTTGATCTCGGATAGTCCACTAATGTTCTGTTATAGGTCACTATGACCCATAAGAAGATCAAAGACTTATCATAGTCTCCTGAGACTAATATTATTGCAAATTTGCAATATCTGACTTTTGAAAGTGAGCTCCTCCCTTTGTCTGCCATATTTACCTTATCTGGTATGACAAGGTATGTGTTCAACAAAGAAATACTTAGTTTTTGATCATAGATTAATGTTTAAAGTCACGATAGTTTTAAATGTAATATATTCAAAATTTAAGATCCTTTCAAGTTAGTTCCTTTAATACTATTAGTCTCTTAAAAACATATATTTTATTTTATTTTCAAACATTTCTGTGTGCATTTCTTCACGTATAATATTTCTACAGACTGTAATGTCTAGGTAATTCACACAAAATAGTTGGCATAGATTTCAACACATTCTAAATTTTAGAAAATAAATAGATTGAAAGAGAAAACCCAAATCCATTTCTCATCATGTAGAAGTATCATGCAAAATTGCTATTTGAAATAATCTACTTCAATCAAATAATTCTCTCAGGAGATAAGGTTAAAAACATACTAATACATTAAAACAATATCTGAAGATACCCAAAACAATATAATTATTAATTTCACACAAAGATGATTCCACAAAATAATTGTAAGAGAGACTTCTGCTTTTTAAGTCATCACTAGGAATATAAAACTGAATTTTGGTTTTCAGTCAATAAATTTTGCTTAGTTTTTTTTTTTGTTTGTGTCTTGTGTTTTGTTTTGTTTTACCTGTGACTGTGGGTAAATATAGGCTTTTAGCTACATAACTCTATGTTTTCACGTCATATCTTTCATTTAATAGTTGTGAGAGACTAAGTGAATTAGAGATTTTGAATTTTGTCTTGTCTCCTAAATGAAAATATTAATTCTTTTCTTTTTTCACAGTGCTACAATTTGAACCTTGCACCTCACACATTCTAGGCAATTACTCACCACTGATCTCTATCCCCCACCGGCTGCAGATATCAATTCTTAAATCTAGGGACTTTATGATGATTAATTCAAGTACCTGACATATACTTTTTTGTTCAATAAAGCTTGTGATGATTTTAGATACCAAGTTAATGGTCAATAAATTATTATCTTATATTAATCTTCTCTAAATTTCTCTCATTTTCAACTCCAGAAAACAATTACAAATTAGTGATTTGTTACATGTATATTTAGTCTTCATACCTTTTGTATATGTGCATCTTTCAGTATAGATATCATGCCATACTTATTTTTCATCACAATGCCAATAACAAAATGATGTAATGACTAAAGTTTTAGGCATTTACAATCATCAGGCTTGATTTTACATTATTTAAAGCTTAAATTGTCTTAAATAATGAAACAGTTCCCATGTAACAGATAATAAACATAGATAACAAGTATACAGAAACATAACAAAAATACTAAAGCAACATTGTTCAAATCCACTAAAAATTATTTAAATAAAAATTCAAGTAACAGCACCATTCTCCTGTATTATAATAGTTTAACAAATGAAGCGATATTGTGTTTGACTTACAAATATACAAATTGATATCAATTGGTACATAATTCAATCAATATTTATGTTTGGTTCTATAGAAAAGTCTAAAGAACAGGACTGGAAACAATTTGGGAAGACTCATGGCCCTGGGTTCAGTGCCCATTACCACATAAATTAAAAAAGAAAAAGAAAAAATGAGGACAAACTTTTTCTTCATACCGAATTAGCTACATTAACAATTTTGCCAAAGTTGTTCTGGATGTTTATTTGGTACACTTATAAAATTTTCTGCACTTAGAATTTGGTAAATTATTGACTGTAGACTACAGGAAGAATGACTGACTATAATTTTTCAATAGTTATAATAATGCAAATAATTATTATTATCCTTTATAAGTGACTACAACATTTTGATTAAAAGATTTAAAGAGCTGATGAACTGATTATAGGAAGTTATTGGATTTACTTCATTTTACAGCATTATATATAATATATTAATATAAAAATAGATCTTATTTTCTTTGTGACAAATCCTCAAAAGCAATGTATTTTATGTTCTTAATAACAACAAAATTAGAGCATGAGAAACAAATAAATATTTGATACATACCAGAAAATTGATTGCAGATACTATGACTTGCCTATTTCCAAATGCTAGAAAGTAGGAAAAGAAAATGTTATGCAAACACTCACTTTGTATTGTCACACTAGAAATGTAACTCAGACAATGTTTAATGGTTATTGACTATTCCCTTATCAGCAGTAAAAATTGTATGGCCAAACATATAATGATATCCCATAATGTCTTTTTTTAATGTCTAACAATAAAAAGAAAAATGTTTATAATAATTAGTATTTTGCATCATTGTTTTTAATTACTCATTATTTTAATTGGCCAAATGTATGGGAGTGCTTTGTAACATGCACTATATTAACTGCTTTATATTTTATTTTATAAATCTAAATACATATGTGTTTAATACATATATAATATATGATTATTAATACATATATGCATATGCATTATTAATACATATAATGTGTATATATTATAATAATATAATGATTATATAATATTAATATATAATTTGTAATATTATTATATAATATGTAATATTATATAATAATGATATGTATAATTAATACATGTACACAATAATTAGTACATATACATATATAAACACATATAATGTATTTAATATATATTTTTTTATTAAATAATATTGTATTATGTGTGTGTGTACTAGAGATTGAACCCAGGGATGCTTAACCACTGAGCCACATCCCAACCCCTTTTAGATTTTATTTTAAAATGGGGTCTTGTTAAATTGCTTAGGGGCTAACTAAGTTGCCGAGGATAGTCTGGAACTTGAGATCCTCCTGTCACAGCCTCCTGAGTCACTGGGATTACAGGCCTGTGTCATCATGTCTAGCTGCATTATATTTTTATCATAAAACTTATAACTACCTTTTCCCTTTATGTTTACCATTTCTATTTACCATTATTCTTTTATTTGTTGATACAACTTGACATAACTTCACTCACTCAGCAATTTCCATTAAGAATTCATATAACAGACACTGCACTTACTGTATGCTTATAATTCTATTACAAGCATATAATATAAAATTATAGGAAAAGCCAAAAGCAAACCTTACCTTAATAGAATTTACATTCTGATCAGGAAATATTGATCACATGCTCACATGCAAATGAATAGAAATCTGTAAACTGGATAAATGCTACCAGGAGGAGCTATTAAGTATTTAACTGTAATAGGTGTGCAGTTACCAATTAATGTCAGACATGTCTGGTCACTTGTGTACATCTATGGATTGCCTAGAGTTATGTAGATTTAAGAATTAGTTGCAAAATTTTCAGTTTGTATCATTGCAATAACTTACTGTGGTAACTGAAATTTAAACCATGATATATGGAATTAAAATATATATATATTAAAACCTGTAAGGTATGGACTGTCTATACAAGATACTCAATTTCCACTTGAGATCTGTATTGTAATGTAAGATATGTTTCACTGGATTTGAGTCCTACTTAAATTTACACATACGTAATAATGTTCAACTACAAAATAAATAGCAAATTGATACTTTTAAACAAATATTTTCAGTAAATATTTTGTATACAAAATAAATCTTAGTTATCATTTTGTACCTGATACATGCATGCATCATTTATTACTGATTGCTCTTATTAAGACAGTATATAGCAAATACATTAATCTGTTCAGATTCTATGGATCATTAGGACAATTTATAAGAAAATATTGGAAAAACCAGTTACATAAGATCAGAAAATTTTCTCCTTCAAAATTAATAGTTACATGTTTGTATCTAGAAGAGAATTAAATTTTGAACATTTTAGTAAATTACTCTTCATTTCCTTTCATTTTATATTGAACTAGGTGTTTTGATCTTAGTAAAGACCCTGAATAATATGTCTCTCCTAATTGTTTATCTGTGTCAGGGGCCAAACTATTTAAAATATTAATCTATAAATAGGCATCAATATGTCACAGAAAAAATTTCTCTATTTTTCTTCAGTGAATCAAATATAAAATAATAACAATGCTTATTATTTACTTGTAAAATAGCTTATAGGTGACTTGGAGTATATAATTACACAAATATTTTCTTTTCACTCTTTATTCTGTCATTTTTTGTTTCCATTTGAAGGTTTACAATAAACAAATAATTTTTCTAGAGTCCCTAGAAAAATTTTTATTTTCATTTTTATTTTTTCACTTTCATTTTTTTCATTTTCATTTTTCATTTCATTTTTATTTTATTTTCATTTTTATTTTCTCTTTATGAAGAGAAAATAAATCTAAGGCAGTCAAATTCAGTCTCTCAATTCTACATAAAACAATAAATTGTGATATGAGAGCAAGTTAAAATTGATAGTTTTTTACTTATTCCTTGAAATATGCCATACTTTTCATCTTTTCTATATAATTAAAGTAGAATTTTGAGGTTGGCAATTTAGTATGTGGTTAGATGAGAAGAAATTCTACATACACGGTGGTGTATACTGTGGATGATTAATGTAGTAGGCAATCCAAGAAGTGAATCCCCAGTAAAAGGCACAACCCTACAAATAAAGCAAAAAAAAAGTTATGGAAACTATACATGTGAAATCATCTGAAGCCACCTCATACATTAATTTCACACACCAAGCCACTTTTTTGTATAAAAGATTGTATAAATTGTCTAAGCTAGAAAATTAAAATTCTTCAATTACTAAGGCAGCATTTTAAAACGCTTTCTATATCACTGAGGGTGTATATTTCCTTGTTCTACTGTTATTAACATTAATGGGTTTTTATAATATGGGTAAAAAGTAATTTTATGTTTTAGAAAGATCTAACAAGAATGGTTTTGTATATCAAAAATATGAATGAAGTAAAAAAATACTGCATAGAAGTTCTAACTGTAAATGGATAAAAGAATAAATTATTTAATTATTAGCAAATATACATCAATTGATTAGACCCTTTCCAATACAATTTAGACTTAAGAATACTGGGCTATAACGTACAGATCTTCCACCAATAGGATAAATTTAATTACTTTCTGTCAAAAATAAATAAATAAATGCTCCTTTGCATGATTTCTGAGTTCTTAGCATTCTAGAACTCAAAACTCAGAACTACTGCTGTGTTACAACAAAAGCAACAAAAGTGGATGGCTGGGAGATATTTTAGAAAACTGATACTTGCCAAAAACTCAGGGGATTATTTTTGTGTGAGAACACATATTTTAAATAAATTTCAAAGTGAAAATTAAATTTAATTTGAATTTGAAAGGACAAATCAAAGTAATCAATGTTTTATATTATACATTTTTAACTCAACCTTTCAAACAATTTCCCATTTTTGATAATTTTTTGGTAGTTGATAACTATTGCATTCACCTTATCTGGGAAGAGCAGAGACCATGGAATTTCATTGATTACTATCATAAATAGAATATAGTTATTGTCATATTAATCACAGACAAGTGTGCATTTTAGGAGTATTTATATGTGATATTTATCCTTTTTCATGAGGCACTTAATAAATCTGAATTCAATGCTAATTCTTCCCAAAATGAAAAACATTCCTTGGAGTATCGAGCTAGTCTTATAAGATAAGGTCATGGCAAATCTCTCTCTGAATAATTATTGGCTGAGGGCAGCTCAAATAGACTTGCTCAAGGAAGGATATTTCAGGAACAGAAGGTTTAATAAATGATGACACAATCAGAAGAATGTAGTCTTGAAAAAATGATTTAATGGTATGAACAATATACAAATTTTTGCTAATGATC
Source organism: Geosciurus inauris (assembly GCA_004024805.1). NCBI lineage: Eukaryota > Metazoa > Chordata > Mammalia > Rodentia > Sciuridae > Geosciurus > Geosciurus inauris. The sequence continues at coordinate 26,733 of PVHX01003226.1, forward strand.
AACATACAAATTTTCTCAATAATAATTGAAAAACAAAACATATTAATTCCCACCTGTATCAAATTTTTCAAAGGTGTATGTCCTGCAGAAACTTTGTGAACAAATAAAGTTTCCAAAAGATATCGAATATAATGTATACAATGGAAGAAGCAAGCCAAACTGAAACAGACAAACAAACATAAACATTAAATTTCCTTGCAAAATCTTTTATTGCTTTGTCTTTGTTGAGATATTTTACAAGTGTTTACTTTAACATTTTATTCTAGAATTCTTCTGAATTTATCACTGAAATATTATTAAATATTTGTGTTTGTGTTTAAGAATAGTAACCACTGTCAGTTAATTCTTTTGAGAATGCTGCTAAAAAATATTCCTTATTTATACTGTGCTATGTATATAGTACATGTTACATATTTGCTCTGAAACTTAGTGGTAGCCATGACATTTTCTTTCAAATCTTTCAACCTCAGTCATTTTATAAATGAATTGGATATTCTCTGCATTTAAGAAAAAGAAAACAGGGGGCTGGGGTTATGGCTCAGCGGTTGAGCGCTTGCCTCGCATACGTGAGGCACTGGGTTCGATCCTCAGCACCACATAAAATAAATAAAGATATTGTGTTCACCTACAACTAAACAAAATATTAAATAAAAAAATAAAATCAGCACTGCTAATATTTAAAAAAAAAAAAAAAAAGAAAAAGAAAACAGTTAATATTCTTAGGCAAGACCATCCTCAGTGAGATCCAATGTCTCCTTGCTTGACTTTGTCTCTTGACTCTATCCTAGACTTGTTTATGTTGCTACCATGCACTAAAGTGCTTTTTATCATATATCATTTCTACATGAAAATTCCTCAGATTCACTACTTTTAATGTGACTCATTCCTCAAAAAATCAAAGAAAAATTCCAATTTCATTTTCTTAGGTCATCTCAAAACTCCTAGTCCAGTCACGTTTTCCTCTTTCATCCTCTCAAATCATCCAAGGTAAAAGAAATATTTATGTAATTGGTTCATTTACCTATTAACTACAATATTGAATTGTAGATATAAGTCAGGTAATAAGTTCAACCGTGAAAATAGACTGGACATCTACACATGTTCATTGTAAAATTTGAAACTCTATTGAGGGAAATAGGAAGCAAATGATTATGTGAACATATAATATTTAATTAGTAAATTGATTTAGAGAAAATAATTTTAGTATTAACTTTTTTATGGAAGGAGAAGGAATGGTTACACTAAATAAGGAATATTGACCTTCTGTTTAATGTTTAAGTATAAAAAACAGGCAATGAGAAGAGGGAATGAGCAAAAACTCTTGTGTAGAAGAGAACATAGTGGATAGGAAAAGTGATCAGGTCTTTGGAGCACAGTGAAATAGGGCAAGGGGAAGCCTGATTTAAGATGAGAAAGTCAGGTCCAAGTTCCTTCTCTATCTTCTATTATTCAAATGTCTTTAACATCTATATTTTGCTTCTTAATATCTAGAGCATTTTTAATGAATTAAATTGTTCATTTTTTTTTCTTTTAACAAATTTGTAATCTATATTCTACTGTGGGACTTTGAATAATTATTCTTTTTCTTTAATTTGGCATTCATTTTTGAGAGAGAATATATTCACAATATGCTGACTATGATAGTTATATAAATTTGATATCTGACTTACTCTTTTAAAATTCTGTCATACTTATGATTTACTAAATGTAATATGTGAAACAGTTTTCCCTGTTTATTAGTTGTTATTATTCTTTCCACTGCAACATTATCAATGGTTTTTGGAGAGGCATTTGCATTTTGAGCCCCATACAGGACCTCTCAGCTTTTTAGATTTAAGTTTTTTTGGTAGTACTTCTGATTTTCTAATTTCCTTTTACTTTATAATTATTATTTGAATTATTTCTATTTGAGTTATAGATAATAGTTGCATGTTTATAAATTTGCAAGTTGGTTTGTATACACTATTATAATTACTTAAATATATTTTCCTCTAACAGAATATTCTTTAATTGGGTTTAAAAACAACCATTATTAATATGGTATTTGCTTACTACAGAAGGGCCCCAATGAATGATAGCTGGACTCATTATGTTTTAATTTTTTTGGGGGGTGGGTGGTACCAGGGAATGAACTCAAGGGCATTCAAAAACTGAGTCACATCTCCAAGCCTATGTTTTTGTATTTTATTTAGAGACAGGGTCTCACTGAGTTGTTTAGCCTCGCTGTTGCTGAGGCTGGCTTTGAACTAACGACCTTTTTGCCTTAGCCTCCCAAGCTGCTGGGATTACAGTCGTGTGCCACCGCGCTTGGTAATGTTTTAATTTTTTTATGAAATCCATATATATTTAGTAATTTTACTTCAAACTTACATTTTTTGTTCCTAGCAAGGGATATTACTCTGGTGTTCTGGGCAGCAACTGAGTGTTATACATCAGTGCTAGCCACACAATCATGAAGGTGAACAGCTGATACATCTGCAATTTATTGTGTTGCTAATCTACAATGGTCCATAAATTATGCACATTACATGCATTTAGACATCATATTTTCAACTTATGGTGGTTCTATCTAGTTGTAACCCGGTTGTAATTTGAGAAGCATCTCCTCCCTAACCTGTAAGAGATACATGCATCACTTACTGTACCACTGGATGGCGCACCCTACTAGTGCTCTCTTTCATGTCATATACATATGAAATCCTCAAATAAAATAGGAGGTATATTAGCAGAGGTCCTGTGTATTCAGCCAAAAATACCTGGAAGAAGAAGGTAATTTAGATTTAAAATAATTTTTTATACTTTTTTAAGGTTTATTTATCATCATTAGCATTCATCTACTGTGTGAACTGGTGAAATGACCAGGCGAATATAGATTATTTTAAAAGAATTAAATAAGATGCTAACATATATAAATCTTCCTTAGAAGAATCATGCAAGAGTTGAGGAGAATTGATGATATGCAAATATCATCTCCCCACTTACAGATAGTAACAAATAAAACCATAGAGAGCACTTGCAAAGTGGTTTGTCTTAGTGATCCATCTAGAAGAAACTTGTAGAGTGATCATTACTAGTTGAAAGTTACACAAACCTTTATCTTCTGACACAAGAACAAATCACTGCCAGGGAGCACTAAGTCCAATGCAAGCTTCCCAGAGCCTCTGCAGGAGCTCAGGTGAAGACAGACAAACTAACATCTACCCTATTCAGAGTAACAGGTAAAAATCAATGCTCTGCAGTAGCCAGGGGAGACAGCAGTCTACCAGCAGAGAGCCTGCACTCACAGGCCCTTCAGGTGCACAGTCACCATGTGCTTAGATAGCGTTGATACCAAGAGGCCCCAGGAGAGGGAAGCAGGTGCTCAACAATTCACAATCACCAGACAGCTATAGGAGCTCACACAAAGGCTGGCTAACAGTCTACTTCAGTCACGGAACAGTACCCCAGTCATCCACTCAGCAAAAATAGCCAGAAGATGCAACACCCTCCAACACATAGATTTGGATGTTTGTGCTGACCAACAAGCACCATCTGGCAAGAAAACTATAGCAACCATGGAAGTAGTTCCTGTACCCCAACATCTCTAGAAGATTCCACAGCTGTGAGTCCCTGAATACCCAGACATAAACTAATGGTTCTTCAGAACTTTAAAAAAAAAAGACCTTACATGTTCTATAGGATAGACAAAATCAATATTGTCAAAATGTTCATATTAACAAAAGTGTTATAAAATTAATTGCAATCCCCATCAAAATACCAATGATATTCTTCACAGAGCTCAAAAAAAGAAAGTCTTAAAATTTATGTGGAAGAATAAAAGACACAGAAAAGTCAAAGCAAGAAGAGTATAATACTGGAGGCATCATACCTGATCTCCAAATATACTACAGAACTACAGTAACAAAGAGAGAATGATACAGCATCACAACAGGCATGAAGACCAATGAAGTAAAATAAAAGACACTAAGACAAACTCACATAGATGTCTTCATCTGATACTCAATAAAGATGCCAAAAACATGTTAGAAAAAAGATGGCCTTTTTAACAAATGATGCTCAAAAACTTAATATCCATATGTAGGATAATGAAATTAGATCCCTTTCTCCTTGCACAAAAGTCAACTCAAAGTACATTACAGACATAGAAATTAGATCAGAAATACTGAAACTATCAGATGAAAGCGTAGGTTCAACTCTTCAACATATTGGTACAGGCGCCAACTTCCTTAATAAAACCCCTAAAACTCAAGACCCCAAACCAAGAATCCATAAATGTAATGTATGTATTTAATACATAAATGTATTAAATTAAAACAAAACAAAACCTTCACAGCAAATGAAATAAAGGCATGAAGAGAGAGCCTAGAGAATAGGAGAAAAATTTATCAGTTACTTTTCTGATGGGGAATTAATATCCAGATACATAAAGAACACACAAAGCTTAGCACCAAAATAAACAGATAATGGGATCAATAAATGGGCAAAAGAGCCAAACAGACTTTACTCAAAGAAGAAATATAAATGGCCAACAAGTATATGAAAAATGTTTAATATTCCTAGCAATCAGGGAAATGCAAATTAAAACTATATTGAGATTTTATCTTATCCATTTAGAATGACAATCATCAAGAATACAAGTAATAATAAATACCAGAAAGTATGTGAAGAAAAAGACACATTCATACATTCATACATTTTTTGAGGAACTGCAAATGAGTCCCTTCAATGGAAAACAGTATGAAGATTCCTCAAAAGACAACAATGGAATCACCATATGACCCAGCTATCCTACTCCTTGTTTTTTATCCAAAAGAACTAAAATCAAAATATAAAACAATACAAGCACATCAATGTTTATAACAGTGCAATTTACAATAGTCGAGTTACAGACCCAGACCAATTGCCCATCAATAGATAAATGGATAAAGAAAATGCAGCTTATCTACATAATAGAATTTTAATCAAGTCATAAAGAATTATGAAATTATGACATTTACTGGTAAATGGATGGCACTAGAGAACATTATGGTAAGTGGAACAAACCAGACTCCAAAGTTGAAGGTTGAATGTTTTTTCTCATATGTGGAAGCTAAAGCAAACTAAGGGAAACAAAATAAGCAAGCAAAATAAAGAAAATAAAAGACATGATGGAATAGAGGAAGGGGACACACACACACACACAGAGAGAGAGAGAGAGAGAGAGAAAGAGAGAGAGAGAGAGAGAATGGATGCAAAAAGGAGGAACTGAGGAATGAAATTGACCAAATTATGCTATGTACGTATATGAATTTACCATAGCAAATTCACCTTTATGTATAGCTATAAAGCCCCCAATTAAAACAAACAAACAAACAAAAATAATAAATAAATAGAAGATCAGAAGCATAGAGGAAGGGGAACAAGGGGAGGAAAAGAGGAAATACTGGGAACTGAAATAGAGCAAATTATATTCCATGTATGTATAATGATGTCAAAATGAACCCCACTATTATGTATAACTACAATGCACTAAAAATGAAAATTAAATTAAATAGGACAACTGTAATAATATACTATAATAAAGCTGCATTAATATGGAAAATAAAAAGTATTAAAACTAACAATCTAATTTTTAAAAACTGGAACAAAGGTGATTTTATTTCACTAAACAATTTTTATGTATGTTTTATTTCCTAAACTCAATGCACTTTTGTCTTCCATAAGAACTGTCCATGTCATTTTCTATGTATAATCTTAACTCAGTTGATTTGACTCTGATTCACATTGAAATAATTCTGTCCTTTCTTTTGAAAATTTTATAACTTAATTCTAATGAGTGTAGTTGCATGGCAAAAAGGAGTAACTTCAAAGTGCTAGATCTGGGAGAAATAATATTCTGCAGAAGTTTTATCTATAGAGACACTAACAAAATTTGAAAAAATCACCAGAAACAAGACAGTGTGACTGAAGAAAGACTAATTGGTTGACTGGTTTTCTGATAATTTTACAAATCTGATAACTGCTAATTATTTGATTTTGTTTTAATGCTAAAACTAATTTAAAGTCACTCTGCAATATTCAGAAAGAAAAGGAAATATAATGTACTTCTGCGTATGCAAGGAGAATAGAAAGGATACAGACATAACATTGTTAAATTTGGCTGCCATTAACTGCTTTTTCTTCACCATCTTCTAAAGGAAAAAAAAAACTGAATCTGCACATTTTGTTCAAATATACAGCTAAACGTTTTGGTTAGTAATAATGTTCACCACTTTGGTGAAATTTGAATTTATTATGTGTGTGTGTGTGCACGTATGTGTAATTGTGTATAAATATGTACTTAAATATAAGTATATGACATCATTTATATAATAATAATGCATGCTATATATAGCTATTTATACATTTTTGGTCTCTTTGGTTATAATTCCACTTTTAGCAATAGATATCACATGAGCCATGAAAGACTTGTGAAAGTAAAAATAATACAACATCTGATCAATTCATTGTAAAAGCAACCTTGTTTGAGAAACTATCTTAATTTATGGTTTATGACATGCCAGATTCTTCAGATATGAGGAAAATGTTCAACACTATTGAATGTCTGATGATGGGGTCTAGTCAATACATTGTAATAACAAGGAAGATGAGCATTTTTGTACAACAAAAAATGTTTAAAAATATATTCCAATACCAAATATTCTAATAACATAACATTTGAGCAAATCCTCTAGGAATATTTCAAAAAAGAACAGTGATTTGAACAATAGTTAACTTGGATCAAATGTCACTATTTATTGTTAATAAAATCCTATCATAGATACAAAGTTTCTTTGCATCAGCGGAAATTAAATTATATTCTTATCACTATGTCTCATAAAAAGAAATCAGAAAAGCATGCTAGTGTACACGAATATATTTTAGAAGGCCCAATATTTTATCATACATATTGTTAATGCTGAAACTTGGAAGTTAAAATAGTACATAAATATGAAGTATAAATATTTAAATCACTAGAGGATGATAATAACTAATTTTGGACAATGCTTCTTTCAAAAAAATTCTTTTGAGTCTAAATATAAGAAAGGATGAAAGATGTTTTACTAAGCTGAGAAAGTAATCAAAAATTGTTTCAGTATAAAAAAATGACTAGATATTAAAATGTTAATATGATAGCTTTTCAAAATGGAATTGCTCTTCTACTAAAAAGTAAAAATTAAAAAATAAAATAAACATATGCATATGTACACATGTAAAATCTATTATAAGAACTTACAAAAAATAAAATCTCCATTAAAATCCAAAAGCTAGATTCTATATTAAAATAAGTAATTGCATTTTCTCCCTATTTTGAAGATATAATCTATATTTAAATTTCAATATATTTCCATTATCAAACAGTACTCATTTATACTTTTCACAAAGTTTCTGTATTAAAGTAACATGTTGCTTTTAATGCAAAATTTATTACTTCTACTAGGCAATCAATGTAATTGAAACTTGTTGGAATTATGTAGCATCTTGGTATGTAATCATCTCTTGCTATCTGTGATGATGGACTCCAGGACCAGTGCAGATACCACAAGTCATCATTACTCATGTTTCTTCTGTAAAATGGCATAATATTTGCATATAACCTATTTGCATTCTCTTGTATACACCAAATCATATCTAGATTACTTAAAATAGCCAATAAAATGTAAATAGTATGCAAACAGTTGTATACTGTATTTTTTAGGAAATAATGACAAGAAATAAATCTGTATATGTCCAGTACAGATACAAACATTTTGTATATAACAGCATAGTGTATGATCCACAGTTGTTCGAGTCCATGGATATAGTACCCACGGGAAGATCAACTGCATAGTATATGTGTAAAATGAAAAAGGAAGATGGTAATTTTAATAAAAAGGGAAACGTAAGGCTTGGCTTCATTGTTTATTGGTTAGGATTCATGTGCTCAAACTGTTTATTGCATTTGATCCTATCTTGATAAGGCAATCTTTTTAGCTCTATCAGTGTTAAGGTGTTGGAATTACTTTATGGTTGCAAAATTACCAAATGGCAATTGAAAACAAAAGAAATTGCCTGTCTCAGAGTTTTATCAAATTAACAACATAAATAAAGTGGTTTCACTCTTCATATCCTCAAGGAAAGAGAACTACAAATAAAATTATGAAAGCATTTTCCAAAAGTAATATCACTTTGTATTAATGATGCTATTGAAGATAGCATAATATTACATGATGGTTCTTTAACTTTTTTTTTAGTTTGTTATATGAATAATATATAATAAAGAAGTTTAGTCTAGGTACCATGTAATTTAAACAAATCATTCTAATGATCCCAGAGAGAAAAATTGGTTAAAATATTTTTAAAAGTGTTTTCAGGTATCAGAAAGCTCTTGAGTTTTTGAAGAATTAGGAGTTCAAACCTTTGAAAAAATGCTCTGGAGAAAATCCATTGAACCTGGGATATGAAACCTGATAAGAGCATGAAAAACACATAAACAAATAAGCAAATCTTTCAATCATGCCCAGAAATGTAAATAATAATAATAATAATAATAATAATAATAATCCATTGCCCATTATTTCTCAGGGATAAAGATGCCTTATTAAGTACTGTACTCACAGGTACTATAGCTCAGCCTGAAATCATTTCAGTCATTGATTAGATCAACACTCCCATATGTCCATCATCTTTAAAAGAAGATAACATCATCCTCAGCCTGAGTTATCTTTAATTTTTTTCACATACAAATTCCTGTACTTGTCAAATGTAAGCAGCTATACCAGGACTGAGGATACTGTGACTCAAATCAAGTGAAATAGCAGTCATTTGAAATAAATGCATTAAAAGATTCACATAACAAGATTAACAGAGACAGGTTTTAAAACCTACTGTTTAAGTGTTCAAAGAAATAAAAGACAAGGTGGAGAATTCCAGATACCTGCAAACTTGAAAAGAAAATCTGGAAATATAATATTATCACTGATGGAGAATACAAAGAAAATAATGAAGAAGCAACAGAGATATATATGCCAAACCATAAATGCAGATAACACTATAAACCCAACCAGAATAAACAGAAACATGATTGTAATTGTATGCATCATACTCAAACTGATGATAAACAAACAAAACCAAAATCTTAAATGAGCCAAATATAAGATACATTACTGTAAAATGAGCATAGCTGATTTTCAACAGAAGCAGTGAAATCAGAAATCAAAAAATAAAATTTTGTGAAGAAACATAACTGCCAGCATGGAGTTATTTTTTTCTGTAAAAATATTCTCCAAGAAGAAAAGCTACATAAAGACATTTAAAGATGAATAAGAGTTGAGATAATTTATCAATGACTAAACTTGAATAAAGCACTAAGTTGTTCTTAATGTAGAAGAATAATGATACCAGATATAAGCTTAGCAGTAGAAAAAATAATAAATTATAGTCAAAAACTTAAGTGTGACTAATTTCTTGTCATATAAAATTATAGGTATTTTGGCTTTAAAAGATAAAGTATACTATGACCATTGAAAATGAGTCAGGAGGATCTGGATTATAAAATCATTTATTAAGAAACTACTTTATATTAGTAAAATAAAATAAAACAACTTATATTAGTGTTTAATATAACAAGATGCTGCACCACATTCTCTATGGTAAGCACAGTAGTAAAAAAGAAGATGCAAATGCCAAAATAACAGAGGATTAATAGAGAAAAAAAGTACAGCAATCCAACATAAGGAAAGAAATAAAATAGAAAAAATAGTTATGAACACAAAGCCAACTGAAAGAAAAGATTTGGCTTGACAGCTACATAATCACCTATAATAAAAATAAATAAGATTATTATTACAATGTAAACCATAAAACTATTAAACTACTAGAAGAAATCATAGAGGAAACTCTGGGACCTAAGTGTAGGCATTCTTACAATGACATTGTAAGTGTGCTCTGTAAAAGACAATATCATTAAATTAAACCATTTTCAAACTGAAAACTTTTTTCACAGTGAAAAGTCTTGTTAGAGGATCAAAAGAAAAGTTAAAGATGAAGAGAAATTATTTACAAACCACACATTAAAGAAAAGACCTTTTTTGGAATATATAAAGAACTCCCAAAACTCAATATGATGTCCCAGGTAATTAAAAAATTATGTGCATAGTTAAATGTACACATTTAGGTTTCATAGCAGTGTACTTTGTAATAGCAAATTACTGAAAATCATGCAACTGGATTTCAGAAGGTGAATATTCAAATGAACTCCATTTCCTTTGTGTAACCAAATACTACTCACCAATAAAAAAGAACCAACTATTGATACCTATAATACTCAGCATGAATCTTAACGGCACAGTACTTAGAGAAAAATGAGTATCATTCCTCAAAATACTGTTCCATTGCATCATTCTTCACAAGACAAAAATATGGAGGTTAACAGGTGGGGGTGATTGTCCCACAATAGAGAAAAGGGTATACGAACATATAGGAGTAACATGAAAGAGTTCCTTAGAGGAGATAAGATAATTCTGTAAGTTGATTTTTGTTGTAGAGACATGAATTTAGGCAGGGAGTAAATTGCATGTAGACACAAACATTAATATCAAAAATGTTGAAAACTAAGGTCTTAAGTTAATAGTATTTATGTAATGATGATTATGATATTTACATATTAAGATTTTATCTTCAGTATTTTATTGAGGTAGGAAGATTTCCAATAATTTGCATCACACTTAGTTTGTGCAAAACGTTAAAATCTAAATTTTAACTTTGATAAATTAAATAGGTTATTTCCCAAAAAACCTTACAAAATTCTCAAGCACATTTTAATTTTTATAAATGCATGTGGATGTTATCTGTTGTAAACCATTGCTTTGGTTGTATAATTTAGTTGATATAAAGTGGGTGTGATTGCAATGTAATGTGTATATTTTTAGCATTTAATAGAACTGGCTCATTTGGTGAAAAATGATGTGTGAATCAGAGGACTGATTTAAAAATATCCAGCCTATTTCTAGAGTTCTCTTTGTCATTTAGATGACTTTCCCCTCAAATAAGATAATTTTCTAGTAAAATTGTCATAGAATTCCACTTTAGTGCTTTTACTACTCAGAGCTTATCCAAGTGTTGCAGTTGGAAATTTTTAATGAACTTATGGTTAATGCTACTCACCCTGACACAATTTCTGTAAACAGAATTACCTTTTCATCATAAATGTGTGCAAAGAATCTTTGGAGATGTCCCATTTAAGTTTTAAAAACTTTGTGTACACAATGCATGCACGGATAGTTTTTACTTTTTCCAAACATTATAATATAACTTTCAAGAATTTGGAACATTCTAAATTCAGTTTTTAGTGCATCAAATTAGTACTGAATAGCTCAATAGACTTTGTAAACTAAAACAGTTATTTACCAACACGAACGTTAGACCTTTATAATAGAACTGAAAAACATAAATACACAAAGAAAATACATCTCTAAAGCAAAGATTTTTAGAAAATTGACAGATTTGGTAACATTTTAATTAATAAATGTAAACTTGAATTTCTGTTTAGAGAATTAAATAATAATGTGTGAATTAAGCTGCATTTGTAATAATTTTTAAAATTGGTTCTTCAAAGGAAAAGCTCAAAGCACTATGAATGACAATACTGATTTTTAAGGTTGTCAAAAAGCAAAGCCACTTTGAAAGGAAAATATGAAAAGTAGAGACATGGAGAACATGGAATGTAATTAGAAACAAAAACTTACACAGTACTGTTTTGAAAAATTGAAACAGTACACATAAAAGAATACCCTTTGTGAAAAAAATTAATTGAAAAAATAGCACTATTTTTTTGTATACCATTGTCAAAATTATTTATCAGACTAATTTTCACTGTTACTAAAAATCTTATAGTATTTTCTCTTGCTACTGAAACTTTTTCCTCAATTCATTCCATCACTTGAGAGTAGTTCAATGTTTGTGAATGACCATCAAGTATTTTTACTTGATATTACTTGCTCTTCATATCCTTTATTGTAGTCCTCATTCTTCTAATGCCATTGAAGTCAATTGTGACTATTTTCAGAGCTCCCATTATCCCCAGAGCCTAAAGAATCTCTCAAAAGCAGACAGAAGTCTTACTTCTTTATTGTCAAATTTTCCTGAAAGTCTTCCCTCTGACAGAGAACCTCACTTTTCACTGAATATTCTATCCCTCCCCTTTCCATGGTAAAGAGTCTTTGATATCCTTAGACTACTAGAAGGAAAAATTAAAGAGATATCTTCCACCTGACAAAGCAGAAGTGAAGCAGACTTGAGACCCCAGGTCAGAAGGTAGATTGTGTGTGTGTGTGTGTGTGTGTGTGTGCGCATACACCTATTTCTTCTTTATTAAATCATGGATTCCTTTTACCCTCACTCCCTTCCTTCTTTCTTTCTATTTCCATTGGATTGACCCCCAGGGGCACTCTACCATGGAGCTATAGCTCCAGCCCTTTTTATTTTTAATTTTGACACAGGGTCTCAGTAAGTTGGAAAGATAGGCCTCAAACTTGGAATCCTCCTCACTCAGCCACTGGGATTATAGGTATATGCCTCAGCACCTGGCCATGAATTTCTCTTGCTCTGATTTTTTAATAGATATTTGACCACTAATTATATTAAGAACATAGAAATAAAAATATCATCCAGCCAATATTTTATTGTACTGTCAAATTATTTGATAGAAATAATCTGGCAATATGTAACTTAGAGCAAAATACCGGACATGTGCATTGCATTTTAAGTTGACACTTACTGTGGTCCAGCTGACTTGCTGACCTAGATCTGTAAAATAGAGAGTTACAATAGAGGAAGCTGCAACACTTTGAATAGTAATGTAGTCTTTCAAAAAAGGTCCACCTAAAATAAAAATACCAAGAAAATACTATTTAAATACAATTTAATGATAAATATTTTCATTATAATATTTAATACAATTAATGATACAATTTAATGATAAATATTTTCAATATAATGATAAATATTTTCTTAATTTGAAAATAATGACTGCAAAGGATTTTGTATACAAATTAAAATGCATAATAAACTCTCAAACTGAAAATAAAATGTGAACAATACTTTGTAAAAAATAAATGTATAGCTATTTTAAAAATACACAAACATTCCCAATGCTGTTTAATCAAAGTATAATCAACCATTAGCTATTCTATTGTTTGTGAGAAAATGTAGTATTAGAACCTAATCAAATAAGGTACAAGATTTTTTAAACAGTCTAATTTTAGATATTAATAAACCTAAATCTCAACTATTCTGTAAATGATTTTATTATAAGGAAAATTAGATGTGGGTAGATGAATTCCAGTGATGACTGAAAGGCATGAGGGGAGTGGTGTGATTTATCTTTTTAAAGATCATTCTGGATGCTGTGTGGAAAATGAGAAGAAGGGGAGCAGAGAAGATTGTTGGGGAGTCACTGAAAACTGATCAACTAGCAGATAATGTTCATTGGGATTAAGGTGGTAACTGATGAAAATACTCATAAATTATTAATTCCAGATATATTTTGATCACAGAACATGTTAAACTTGCTGACAAATGGTTGAAAGGAGAGGATTCATTGAGATAAAACAGTTCTTACAGTTTGGGTTGAGTACTTAAATGTATTATTATCTTACTAACTGACATGAAGAAGACTGAGAAAGGAACAGAATTTGAAAGTGAAAATTGAGAGTTCTATAAACACATGTTACATTTGTGATATCTATTTAGTTATTCAAGTGAGAATTGTCAAATAAGCAGCTCAATGGATATCTCAGAAGTTATTAGAAAACCATTAACATTTAAAGCCATGGAGCTTGATTGGATTGATTATGAATTCAGTTTGAAAGTAATAGAGTGAAAACAGACTGAACTCTCTAGCCCTGTGGCTTCAGATACAGTAAAAGGAAGATTCCCCAAAAGTTACAAAGAAGGACACTCACAAAATAGGTACCAAATAAATAGAACTCATGTCTTAGAAGAGGTAAACATTGCATTCATAAAAATTAATACCAGACAAGTCTGAAATATGTGTAATCAAAGATATGTATGTAAATGTCTTTTTAGCATTGTTTGTAATAGCAAAAATTGTAAAAAAGCTTAAATGGTCCTTAAAGAGATGAGATAAATGTATTTTGTTTTATTTAAAACAACATATTATGGAGGAAGAAAAATAATAGGCTAGAGTCACATGTACTAAATGGATAAATGTCACAAGTATAATGCTGGTATTTTTGTTACTATAATTGCTATTATTTATATTATGCTTTATAGTATAATGTGATTTATAATATCATGAAAAGTTGTAATTCCATTCTCTTTTGTTTTGAAAGAAGCAGAAAAATGTTGACAATACCATGAGGTGATTTTCAGAATTTCAAATATTTAATTATATCCATAGTCACAGGTTATTTAAAATAAGTTAAAATATGCAGTTGTTGCATATTACACTAAAAGGTGGTAATTTGATAAATCCAATTTTAATAGCCAGATAATTTATTTATTTTTATTTATTCATTTATTTATTTTTTATATTTGTGGTAGTTGTAAAATTTGTGTTGATGATTTTGAACCCTGAGAACTTGGCCTATAGAGAAAAATAATAGGGTACCCTATTAATCTCAAATATGACAACCTATTTTGAAATAATAGTTTTTACTTGAAAATGTAGTATGCCGATTTTCTTAAATTTTTTATTAATAAATTATAGTTCTAAATCATGTTGGGGTTCTTTTTGATGTGATACAAGCATGTTATATAATTTACTTTAATTCAGTACCTAGTATTTCTCCTTATCCTCTCCTCTTCCCCCCTCCTTTCCAGGGACTCTACTGGTCTTTTTATATTTATTTATACTTTTTTTAAAAAAATATTGCATTATGAACATACATATAGGAGAAATTCACTGTAGTATATTCATATGTATACATAGGACAGTTTGGGCAGTTTCATTTTATTGTTCTTCCCTTTTCCCATCCCTTCTTCCTCCCTCTATTCCCCTTCTTCTACTCCACTGTGTTCTCCTCTATTTTTATGTAATTCTCCCTCCTCCTATTTTTCCTTAGCTATCACATATGAGATAAAACATCCTACCACTTAGTATGATGTTCACTAACATTCACTTAACATGATGTTCTCCACTCCATTGTAATACACCCATAAGAAGCTAATAAAATATGAATCAAGATAAAAAATTGATAACTAAATGATCAATAATACTGTGAAAATTGTATTATATGAATGAAAAAATGTTAATAAGGAAAAAATTCTGATGTTTTGTACCACTTGAAAGTGTACTGAAAATACCTTCCCAACACACATTTATTGGCATTCTTAGGAAAAGGATTATTTTTTATTCCTCTATTATCTTTGTCAATTTTAAGGGAGTATTGACCTTCTATTTTTAAAATGTTCCATCAATTTGACATTTTGAAAAAACAACCTGACAAAATCTAGATATATCATAAATCACATCGCTCTTAGATTTAGGAATCAGCACACTTGTCCTTGGCCTCCTATGAGTATGCCCCTATTCAAAGGGAAAGAAATATGTGGAATTAAGAGAACATGTCTAACTGGAGATACTGTCATTTTTTCTAGATCATAATTCAGTCAAGTAAGGGCCTTCCATTTCCTACACACATGAACTCAAGCATAAGTTTGTCTTTGGATATTTCCTCAGTAATGGGCCAGGCTCTGGACTGCATATCCCTAAACCTAGGGGTTTCTCAAGAGTGTTGTAGTTTATGCTGTGTGGATATGTTTTATGTATTGGTTGGGGCTAGTGATGAGAAGAGAATAAAAGCCAATTTTATTCATATTCAGCTGTCTAGTGTAGCCATCCAATAACTAAAATTAGAAATTCAAACCAATATTTTCAGCTCATTATGAAGCATATCATTAAGGTAGCAAAACAATATATTTTACTTATTAATTCATATGACAGATTTATAGTAATAATAACTATAATTTTTAACCATCCCCATATCCATATTATTTACAGTATGACTCTGTACTTTCCTCACCAACAGTTTACATCTACTTCCCCACCCTCAAATATAAGCTAATGACTTGCTTTAACTAACAGAATGTGAGGCAAGTGATCATTTGCCAGTTCCAAGTATGGGCCTCAAGAATTTTTGAGTGCATCTCTTTATTGTTTATATTCCTGATTCCACCATGTGAAAAATCACAGAATTTCCTACTCACAGATAATAAACCATATAGCACATGACCACATAATTGTAGCCATGATAGACCAGTTATTAACAGCTGACTGCATTTGCATAGATGATGTAGCCAACTTCAGGCCAGTATAATCTGGTTCAGCAGAACCAGTGACCTAAATAAATGTTTACCATTTTACCCAAAAAAAAATCAAAATTTGCCAATTCATAATAGCTAAGCTATGGAACCAACCTAGGTTCCCTTCAACAGATGAATGGATAAAGAAAATGTGGTACATGTACACAATGGAATACTACTCAGCCATAAAGAAAAATAGAATTATGGTATTTACCTGTAAATGGATGGAACCGGAAACAGTCATGCTAAATGAAATAAGCCAATCCCCCCCAAAAAAGGCTGAATATTCTCTCTGATATGTGGATGAGGACTCACAATAGGCAGTGGGGAGGGAAAAGGGGAGGTTCACCCAATTGGACAAGAGGGAATGTGGTGAAGGGAGAGAGGATGGGAATGGGAAAGACAATAGAATGAATCTAACATAACTTTTCCATGTTCATATATGAATGCATGATTAGTGTAACTCCACATCATGTACCACCACAAGAATGAGAAGTTATACTCCATGTATGTATGATATGTCAAAATACATTCCATTGAAACATGTAACTAAAAAGAACAAATAAAAAAATTTAAAAAATCAAAGTTTGCTAAATCGTGATGCTTCAGAGATGTCTTTTTATGAAGAAGTTGTATAAGACTCTAATTTCATATGAGATGATTGCTCATAAAGCAATTTATTCTGGTAAATATATTCTGGGAGCAAACATACTTAATTTTTCTGACTCTGCTTTGTTTCAGTTGTATTGTGTATTTCCTTTATAATATAATTATTTATTATTACAATTGGTGAAATATGTAGCATATAACAATCATTACATGTTTTATAAAACACTTAAAATGATTTAAGTACTTTATTAGTTATCTTACAAAAGATCTGTAGATAGGTAACTCTAAAAGTCAAGGTAAAAATTCTAAAGTTACCCAAATCTTTTGTTTGCAACAATATTCTGATCTTTCAGTTAATTAATTGACTCTTTTGTCAAATTCATTATGATATTCCTATCCAAGGACCTATCAAACACTTATACCTTGCTCAGATTACATCTCAGTACATTCAACCAGGTAAATAAATGTGAGGAAAAAGCAAAATGTCATATTCACTAGAAAAGTTGGACTAACAAATTTCTCAGTCCCTTATAGTGTCCTTCAAATTGAAGTTAATTTGACATTGATGTCTTCAGCACTCTTGGAAACCATTCTTTTTTTTTTTAAATATTAATTTTTTTAGTTGTACGTGGACAGAATATCTTTATTTTTATTCTTATATGGTGCTGAGGATCGAACCCAGTGCCTCATGCGTGCTAGGCAAGCACGCTACCACTGTGCCATAACCCCAGGCCCATTGGAAAGCATTCTTTATATCAGAGTCGACTTCAGAAAACAGTATAACTGTTTCATGTAAGTACTAGGGTCTGTGGAGGCAAATATAAAGCAAATAATGATTTTGCTTTTTTAAACTCTAGGCAGGTCTGAATTTTACTTGAATATCTAAGCAAGAACAATTTAGAGTCTATCAAGAGTGTGACTTCTAAGAATGTCGTAGATTTCTGTGTGTTTAATATACAGGTCTCATAGAAAGAGGTAATGTTTAAAAAAATCTATGAGAACAAACAGTATCTTTGAGACATATAGGGAAATCTGCATTTGTCTTCAGGTGCCAATAGTAGGTGAGAGTAGACAGCCTGAGTGTCAGCAAAAGCATTAGAAAAAATTCAACATATTATTTAATGGAAATATTAAAAAATTGCAATTACTCAAATGACTCTTGTAGTTTACTATTAATATTAAGGACTTTGTCTCTCTCACAATGTCTCCTACAAAAAAGTAAATTCTAACCACAGCTTTCATTAAAATTAAAAATTCCAAATTTAAAATCAAGTTGATTCAAAGTCAATAATGATGATTCTTAAGACTCATTTTAAAATGTAGTTATTGAAAAATACCAAGAGAAAGAGTTTAAAAATCTGAGAAACTTGAAGTTTAATACTAAATATAATATTTCTCATCCTAGTTCACTAATTTTGCCTTTCATTGCTTTGTTTTTTCTACTTTATGATGGCAAAAAGAAAAACAAACAAAAATATTCAAGGAGTTAAGCATTATCCCTGAGAGTATTTCAACAGGCAGTAAAATGAGAGTGTACAACAATTAACACTTTGGAGACAGAAATATTTTAATTTATATACTATTTCTGGTGAATATGTGAGAAACATCTCTTGGAGACTAATACTCCTCATCTATAAAAGTGAAGCACTTGTTGAAAAGATACAATATTTCCATATATACACTAAGTAATAAATAAGAGACACTGATGGTAGAAACTTGATTCTAAATTAAATAAATGGATCAGTGAAAATTGTTTCTTACCACATTCTAGCTGTAGTCCAACTCGAGAAGGGTACCACTTAGGACCTATTCAACAAAAATTAACATGTAATTATCAGAAAAAACATAAATATAGCTTAAAAATCTAACAGCTTCCATTGAAACACAGATTGCATCTTGGAAAGTGAATAACATGGTTACACAATGTGAAAAATGCAAATAGCTACCTTTGGCAGAGTGCTGACCAGCTGTGGTGGAAAGTGAGTAGAAAAAAATTATAAGGATACCTTTCAGTAGGCAATTTTCTATTTTTGAATCTTGGTACTGGTTACACAGGTGTGCTCCTGCTATAGACATGTACCAATCTGTGTGGCCTAAGATTTATGCACTTTATGTAGGTCGTCATTTAATAAAGAACTTAAACATGTTTATTTAAGACCTTTGGTCTCATTTGAAATTCATCTAATTAGGCATTTGAAAATGTGTTATCTTCTCTATAGGAGTAAGGCTCTCTATCTGAACATATATTAACAATTTCTAATATCATGATTGTATTGATCACAAAATTATTTTAGTATGTTATCTTTATTCCATTATTAGTAATAAATACAAAAATGCAGCTGAGCATGGTGGCGCAAGCCTGTAATCCCAGAATTTAGGAAGGCTGAGACAGGAGAATTGTGAGTTCAAAGCAATGGCGAGGCACTAGGCAACTCAGTGAGATCATGTCTCTACATAAAACACAAAATAAGGCTGGGGATATGGCTCAGTGGTCAAGTGCCCCTGAGTTCAATCTCCAGTGCAAAAAAAATACACACACACACACACACACACACACACACACACACACAAATGCTATCTGCACAGAATCACCAAAACATCATTATTATACACAGCCATAATGAAAAGTTGATTCACAATTATTGTTTTTTTAAATAAATTCTATAGTATTATTTTAAAATCTCTATTGAAAATTCACTTAACTTTGAGATCCAGTGTTAACCAAATTTATCTGTTGTGTAATAAATTAAAAAGTAGTACATCTTCAAAGGAATGTTCCACAATTATAATCTTTATTTTCAAAACATTACCTATTAAGTGTCAGCAGAAGTGATGATAATGGGATATAACTAGACTGTAAGAATCAATTCTCCCTGAATTTACTGAAAAAAGACAGCTTACACATGGAAGTTGTCATAGAAAAGTAACTCATATGGCAAAAATTACAACCACAAGTTATATGCTATTTAGGATTATTTCTAAACAAAATTTTAGAAAAACATGAAAAATAGTAAGGCATATTTAACTTTGTCATTTTATTGTTTAGAAAATATTTTTAAAAGGCCATTTTTGCTTTCTGTTTGTATTTACTAATATTATACTATTATTTATATAATCATTTGTTGTTTTGGAATATATGTTAGTATCATTGGATCAAAAATATTTTAAAATAAATTTGTTACAGTGAAAATCTGATGTTAAAGAAAATAAGAAGATACAAATTAATACAACAAATAATTCAACAGTTTAAATTGTTTGTTAACGAACTATGGGTATTGAACAAAATGTAAACTTTATGAGAATTCATTTATATTTGACCAAAAGTAATTGAATAGTCATAATGGATGTATATAAGCCGTCGTTTTGTCTATTTTAATAATATCCCTTTAAGACATCATTTTCCATAGCATTTTATGAGGATTTTTATGATGGAAATACCAAAGCAAAACTATCGTTTTAGACAAATAAAACCATCTATTAACTAGATGAGTGACTACTTGGATTGCTTGTTGTGATGAGGTGGATTAGACTGAAGAAAGTGAAGGAGAAAAGAGAATTTATAAAGCAAAAAAGACATGTTACATAAGATTCTTAATATGTCTGAATAGTTTAAAAGATTATTTGTAATGTTGTTTACATTGAAGTTGGACAACTGGCTCACAGATAAATGATGACTATGTGGAGTATCTCCAATGATATGGCAGGATCTTATATCATTGTAGATGTTGAACTTGATTTGTATAATTGCTACCATATTGTAACTTTAGAGTTATTTTTATGATAATTGGAAGCTTTCCTATCATCCAGTAATAATATTGTAAATAAGTGATGTCTTGCTATAACTCAAATGTATTTATTTTAATAAAGTAGTTATATCCAACAAGCCATTTAGAGGTAATTAATATATGTAAAAATATTAATATATGCCTATAGCATTTTATATTTTTTAAAAGATAAAGAAAATGAAAAAAATATATGTAGATGGATATATAACCAGAGAGTTACATGAAAGAAACATTTATATTTTAGGATCATATCAGGAATAAAATAGAATGTAAAATAAGTATGTACAAAAAGAATGTAAGTCAGTATATTAATTACATTCACTGTATGAAAATGAACAAAAGAAAACAGTTGATGAGCAAGTGCTGATGATAAGTACTGGAGCCAACATGGTGCATCTCAATTTTAATGGACCTTTTATCTTACCAAAAGAAATGTCATCAATAACATGTTAAAGTAAACATAGGAAATTCTTAAAATTATATAGAGGATATTTTTTAAAAATCTCTTTAGTTTATGAAATTAAATTCATTTAACCTAACTTCATAAATTGTTCCAAAATAAGTGGAAGTGTAACTGAAAACCAACTATGAGCCTGATAGTTGTCAAGTGCATTTAAAATGACACACCGATTCATAATCTTGTAAGGTAAGCAAATAAGTTAAGAGCAAAGGATGATCAAATTAAAGGAACTATGATCATGAAGTGAAACAAATAAATAGATTTTCCAAAAAACAAATGGTAATAGCCTTCTTGTCCTTAAATGTAATAAAAGATCTAGTTTTACACCTACTTCTTGACTCAACATTTAAAGATAGCAGGCAAGAAACTATCAATAGCAGATGTCAAACATGATGATTGGGCTTGAAATGTACCTTTCCATGTAACGATTCTGAAGTACTGCATATGATTTATCTAAAGAAGAAGAGATTTTCAGGAAAATCAAGAAATTTTTTTAAAGCAAAAAACTTGTTAAATGGAATAAAAACAGTCATATTCAAAAGAATAGCCTTAAGGTTAGCTTGAAAAAAGAAGGTTTTTGTGCAAGGTAAGAATTTCCTAAAAGATACAAATAGTTAACATTGGTTTTCTCTGATTGATATGTGTAATGTATATATTTAAAGGATAACATAGCATAGATTCCTACATTTGGTGGGAAGGTGGAATGAAAAACTCTTAAAATAGATATTACTTTGTTAAAAAAAAATCTCATTCTGCATTATGTAAAAATAACACTGAGAAAAAATTTTCATTTTTTTCAATCAATAGAGCATTAATGTGTTGGTGATAGAGTATATGTTTCTGAAAAAATAAAAAAGAACTGTTTCCTCTCTCATCTTCAAAAACAACTAAAAAAGTTTAATGCAAACCAGCACCAATAAAACATGTATTATTTTGCTGACCTGGAAAAGAAAAAGCATCTGCTAGAAAGTTTACTATTACAAACTGCTCAAGTAAGAAAAAGTGCTATAACACTGTTTAATCAACAATTGCAGAACAGGATTTCTGTGGAAGAACAAAGAAATTAGTTCTAAAACTTCAAAATTTTAAATTTGTATGAAGAAATACTCAAAATTATGAAATTAAAAAAGAATGAAAAGAAGAGGTATAAAACAAATTCATATCTCAGTACCATACAAGGCACAAAATAAGAATTATGTGGGAGGAAAAGAAGAACATACAGAGGACAACTAAACCATTTATTTATCTTCACTGAAGTGTATAGCCAGTTTGTTCACCTAATTACTCACTATCATCTAAGGAAACATCAAGATTGATTACCCTGCCTATATGCCATTTCCTTTGGACATCATCAGCTATCCAAGTCTCTCAAAGTATGCATTAGCACAATGGCACTTTTCCTAATTTTATTTTGTAAAACCACTGATCAGACCTGAGTGTCCACTCTCTAGGCCTTTTCAGACTTTTCCAATGTACTTTAAACCACTCCTGTTCTGAAATCTGCTGTAAAAAAGTGGACTTTTTTTTCTTTTACTGCCACCAATATAAATATGTGTGGACATGTGTTTGTACACACATTCACACAAACGCAGAGAAAGTTTAGTTAAGATATTCTTTCCAGGCAAATTCAGTGTTTTACCAAAAACAAATTTTATTCAAGTGATTAGCTAAATGTTGTTAAACTGAAAATAATTCCATGTCACAAATTATTCAACAGTTGTTTCAGGCCATAAAAATATATTTTGTTTATAGAATGTTCCTGGCTGATTTTTGATAAATAAATCTGTCAAGAGAGGAAGATCAATTATGAATTATCAATTACCTTTAACAGCCATAAATAAAAAAGTAGGAAGCAGACAAGATGGCATGGTTTGTAGAGAGCGTGTTATCATCTCCAGCTGTGAAAACATACCTTTCTCAAAGCCTGCAAACATAAATCTTGGAAGAAAATACATCTCCCTTAAAGCTAATAGACAGGAAGAGATACTCGATCTCTAAAAACAATGCTCTATGAATAAGTATTTATGGAATGTATGAGTGAATGTATTGTAAACCAATTACATTAACAATGAGGATGGGAAAAATGTAACAAAATCATAGGGGATATTCCACATGTATAACACTATATATCAATATAACCTATATATGTGTGTGTGTATATATATAACCCATGTATGTGTATGTGTGTATATATATACATAGATACATATTTATAAATAATCTATGCTACATTTAGCTATAAGTTTCTCTATATACCTACATCAGTATAGTCTTAGAAAAATATTTTTTTAAAAAATTTTGATATAAGAATTGAAATTTAAAATTATAACTGCAATATGAGAAATTGTGTCCTAACAGAAAATAATCAAATGTAGAGCATTTTATATAAATAATGTGAAAAAGGAAGTACGTTTAGTTCATCTTATTCATATTGGAAATTAGACTGAGGTAAAAGATTTCATAGTTGTATACTATTCAAATTTACAAACATTTTTGGTGAGTTTTGGAAATGGTGCCTGCAGTGTAATGTACAGCATATCTTCTAGCTTTAATGGCTTTGAGGTTTTGAATAAAACAAAATAGTACATGCCCAAGACCAACCATGGTGTTCAACAAAGAGCAATTGGTAGAACAAAAAAAATAAAATAGGAATTACAATCTCAAAGTGCCCAAAAATTTCTATTTCCCATATTGTTTGTTTTTTATTGTCTTAAAAAAGTGAGATTTATTATTTTACACGCCAAAACTGAGATAGTCCCTGAAGAAGACAAACATTTTCTAAGTCACAAGTAGATGGTAGCTAAAGTCCTCCTGAAGGGGCCTCAGTCACACCCATGTCCTAACAGTCAGTGAGAAAGAGTGAGGCTCAGAATAAGTTCAGAGTCCTTATAATGCCACCAGGCACCAGAGAAAATATGGAAATCTGTCTTCCCAGGATCTTGGGGTGGCTGAGGTTTACAGTTACCGTAACTTTGATGTGTGTGTGTTAGGGAATGCCTAGTTCATTCCCAAAATATAATTTCAGGGTATGTCTTTGAAAATGACATACAGAAGTAGGAGATTAGCATTTGAATCAGCAGACTGAGTAAAGAACAGAGCCCTCACCAGTGTGGTCAGACATCATCCAATCTACTGAGGACCCACACGGAACAAAAAAGATTAGGAAAGGTAAATTTGTTCTCAACTTGAGCAGGGCATACATCTCTCCTGTATGCAAACTCTGACACTTCTAGATCTTGAACATTTATATTTATAGCTGAATTACTCCATGGGCTTTGCTGGTTTGTAAGACTTTGGATTTGAACTAGAACTATCCCCCTTGCTTTCCTACATCTCCAGATTGTCGATAGAAGACAGCAGATTATAGGACTTAATCCAAAATTACATAAGCCAATCTTTCATGATAATATCCTTCTATATTTATCTCTCTATATATCCTACTAGTGCTGTTTCTATGGAAAATCATGAGTGATACACACACTATGTAGTGACCCTGTGAGTTGGTAGATGTGAAATGGACTTTACTGTAGGCCCTGGAATTCACATAATTTTGACAAGGCCCTGGGAAAATGATAAAGTATAACAGTTCATGAACGTTTCTCACATACCTGACTGATTGGAAAAACTGCCAGTGCAGATCAAGTTCAAATTCCAGCTGAGTGCCTTTCAAAGTCACTCTCAGACATCTTCTCTAGTTTGAGTCACTTTATTGAATAATAAGACAGTACATTTCTGCCCTTCTAAAGATTTCATCCTGTGTGAATTTTCTGGTATTATGAGTTTAGTGGTACAGCACAAGAATCTCCAACACTGGCTTTACACACCATGCATTTCTCCAATATAGATTTGCTATTGAAGAAAAATGTGCTATTGAAGCTGATTGTTTTCATTTTCACTGCTCTTTTAGTCATTTTCCCCCAATATAATATAAAAGTTATCCCTGCACTGGATGTTTCTATGGGACTTTCGCATACTGAGTTACATAGTACTGAAGCCTTGGTCTACAAGTTCCTCCCAGTATCCCTGTACATGAAAGACTTGTTTCACATAAACCCTCTGAAATCTTCCCAAGCTGGAGACCTTTCCCTTATTCCTTCTGAAGTATTTCTCTTATCTCCTCTGTGTTGTTTATCATACTGGTGAAAATTTTATTGACTTTAAACTCTCTGATGTACTCATTCCTGCAGTTTCTGCCTCGGGTGTGTTCTCTGATGCTTAAGGGGTGAAAATATTTTTCAAACCAGAAGGTGTATCTCACAAGAATGGGCCTTTGGGAACCATGCATCTGCCTAGACAATACTGCCGGGTGACATGCTTACAAAAATTCCAGAAAGAGGCCTCTTTATCTTCCACTTTATGCCAACAATGCAAGAAAGCCACATTGCTACATTGTCCAGACTTCTTGTATTTTTTAGTTATTATTAAGTCACATAAGGGTTATCCAAACCCAAGAACTGTGATAACTATAAAAAATGATCTCATAAGTGAGGTAACCAACAGGAGGGTGGTATATACAGTGTGAAGACATTGGACATAAGGGTGACTCGTGCCACAGACACAGAAGGATTGAGATTTCATCACAATATCAGAATAATGGGTAACTTAAAACTCACGAATTACAAATTTCTAGAATTTCCTCCTTATTATTTTCACATAGAGCTAACTAAACCCACAAAAGGTAAAACCAGAGATATGGTAGATCCTAAAGATCAAATCATATTGTGATGGGGAGTTTGAAGACACATACAATAGTGAGAAAGATAGAATTCTAACATTTCTAGAAGGCCAATTTTATTTCATAAGCCCCTTTATTGAAGATATATGGATGTAAGTAATGACGTTTACACCTTGTGCATAGAAACAGGATTTGCATTGAGTTATTATATATTATCTATGTTACACAAAACTATACCTTAAGGAAAACTGAATCAAAATATGAACTTTTAATTTCAACTTATTGCAGAATAATATTGCAATAGCTTTGTTTTCTCACCATGAAGAATGATTGACAGAAGAACAGTGTTCTTACACTTGAATTAGCTTACTGTCTCATTTTTTATTATAATTTTTTTCAAAAGAACTTCCTGTAGATACTGACTCTAGGTAAAGTAGATAGAATAAGCAATCATATTCCTTTTAATGAGAGATCAAATTATATAACTAATGTGGCCAAACTACTACAGATGTTTCTGTGAAGATACTTTTTTGGATGACAATAACTCACAAATAGGTGGATTTTGAATAAACCAGATTGTACTCTATAAAGTGAGTGGGGCTCATCTGGTCATTCAAAGATTATACTTGATAAAGATCAATGTTCTTGAGAAAGAAGAATTTCTGCCAACAGACAGCCTTTGAATTCAAGATGTTATTCTCCCCTGAATTTCCAGTCTGGTGTCCTATTCCATCAGGTTGGATTCTCTAAACCTTCACAATCCAGTGAATCAATTCCTTATAATCTCTCGTTCTCTTTCTCTATTGCACACACACACATACACACACACAAACACACACACACACACTCACACAATCATTCTGTTTCTCTTGGGAACCCTAACTAATATAGTCATAGTTAAGATGTTTGTAAAATCTCCTTTGAATTGGTCATTTTTAAAATCAGTTTTAACAGAGATTTTAGCTGTTAATTCATGTAAGTGTGGATAATCAATATATATTTTAAAACTTTTAAGCTAAAGTAAAATTACCATATAATTCTCAAGCTATAATATAATTAAAGATGCTTAGAAGACAATGTACATACTCTTAACTCATTCCAAATTTGTGAGAATTGACTTTAGAGTACCAATGACAAAAGCCGTGTTAAGCATTATTTACTTTATATTTGAAATGAAATGTGTAGGGGATTCTAGATTACTCTAAGGATAAGAGCAAATTGTCACACTGCTGTGTTCCTATCCAAAAGCTAAGACATACTATTTTGTTCTTGGCCTCAGACTAATATGTAGCCAAATATTGATAAAACGATTATTACTGGTGATTAAAAACTAGTGTTTTTCTGGTTTAAGAATGATGAAAGGAAATACATATTCCATCACTTCAAGGAACTCACAGTATAACAACAGAGGTACAAACAATTCAAATATGGTGTGAGTGCATCAATAAAAGGGTATACAGACATCAAGGCAGATGGCACACTATCCCCACAGGAGAGTCATCATCAAAAAGGAATCAGAAAATGCAAACTACTGTAAGAGGGACAGGTGGATAGATAAATAGGTAGGCAAAGTTAAACAGTATATAAATTTTCAGGGAGCCATTCAGGTTTGATAATAATGTTGCCTTTCTCAGATGAAAATGCTTGAGCTTAGAGAATTTCAGTGATTTTTCCATCAAGGAAATTTTATTGTTATTGATACAATAGCTTAAGTAAATATTAATTTTCACATAAAATTTAGCCAAATAAATCAAACTGTCTTCTAAAATATCTGTATTTGAAACACATATTCTCCTATAGTAAAATTAATGTTTCTTTGAAAAAGTGTACATAGTTACTTAACTCATTTCAAAACTGTGACATTTGACTTAGAGATAGAAATGACAAAAGCAATGCTAAGCACTTTTTCATTTTGTATTTGAAACTAAATGCACAATGTAATTTAGATGATTTTAAGTATAAATAATCATTTTACTGGGTTCCTATCCAAAAGTTGATATAGACATGTAGAAATATTACAGTACAATGAACTGAATATAAAGATATTTTAAAAACATGAAAATACTTAAGATATGCAGTAAATAGAATTATGGTCCTTACAAGATCTCCACTTTATAATTATCAGACCTAAAATATGGTACATGTCATGCTAAAAGGAGTATTGACAATGTAATAAAAACAGATTATTCTGGATTAGTTTTGTGGGCCCAATCTACATGAGCCACCATTTGGAGTCAGAAGAGATACAGTAAAAGTTAGACTAAAATCATAAAAGAGACTGGATGCAAGGCTATTGATTTTAAGATGGTGAGGGAAACACTAAAAGAAATGTAGGAAGCCTGTCATAGTTCAGAGTGGCTTCTCGCAAATTACTCAGGAGACATTGGAAGCAGATTATTCTCAAACCTCTAGAAAAAAGCCAGTAACTCATTTCGGCCTTTTCAGACTGGGGCAAAGAATCTAAGCAAAGCCATTCATATCCTAGCCTTATACAACTGAGAGATAGTAAATTGCTGTTGTTTTAAGAAGCTAAGCATTAAAACAGCAGCAGAAAGTGAATTCAGTAACATACAAAGATAACACATGTTGCAACAAACTCACTTATAGTTAATATAAAATGCCACATTAGCCAAATGTAAAGATAAAATATATTTAACAAAAATATAATTTAAAAAATATTCTTTTTGCTAAAAATTTTGTCAACATTATATGTCTTTAATTTTTAAATATAGAATATTTTTAATGGGAAATTCATTTGTTTCTAGGGAGTAAATGGAATTTGGTCACATATTACTTTAAAAAAGAAACAACAGCAACAAAAATAACATAACAACAACAACAAAATCTAGTTAGATATACTTTCAAATGGATTAGCCCGAATGATCAGAGAAATTTCCTCTGTAGAAATTAGTCAAATTTTAGCATTTTTTTAAATTCTTACTAACTATACCTTGAAAGAAATTCTAGGAAGAATAATAACATGTAGTAAAATCTGCAAAATGAAAGAAAAGAAAAGAAAGAAAAAAGAGAATTAGAGATATATTTTTATTTGAATTTTCTGACATCGTTTTTATGAGCTGTTCAGTTTGGAGAATGTTGATGCTTTTTAAGATGTCTGTGGAATTAAATTTATATGGACATAATTAATTTGGGCACTTTTCCTCATGCTTTTGCACTAATGTAAGTCTGAGGTTTTTTTAAGGCTAAATATTGAATTGAATTATAGAAACAAAAATGGAATTAAAAGCATGGAGAATTTTAGGAGAAAAGCTCTTCTGAAAAGAATGTAACGTAAAGAATTCTGAGAATATACTGGCATTATAGTCACTTAACTTTTTATCTCCTTTCCCAGTGTTATAGCTCTGTATATATTAGTAGCTTAAATTAATGATGACTGTTCCAAGTCAGCTGACAAGACTTGTTTCCTTAGTTTCTTAGAAACCAGTGAAATGTGTGGAACTATATAGATGACTCATGAATCACTATTTTCAGTAAAGAGAAAGAGGGCTATCAAAAAGAGGTATCTATCCTCAATGTGTATGCATTAAACTCTGTGGAAAGAAGAATTTAAAAAATCAGTGAAAAGTATTACAATTCTTATTCTGGAAAAGTTAATATTTTAACATTCCTTGCTTACAAATACATATATATGTTTGAACATGTAGGTGTGGTTGTGTACTCCTGTAATCCCAGTGACTCAGGAGGCTGAGATAGTAGAATTGCAGCCTGTGCAACTTAGCAAGACCCTGTCACAAAATAAAAAATAAAAAAAGGGTTGAGAATGTAGTTCAATAATAAAGTGCCCTTGGGTTCAATATCTGGTACCCCAAAACAAACAAAACAATATAAGAACAACAAAAAAGTATGTATTCAAAATTATTATTTTCAAATTAGAGGGACCAAAATTCTTCTCAAGTAGTATTATCAATCAATAAAAACAAAATAATGAAAACATAAAGAGTTCAATATATTATAATTTTTCATTAAGAACTCTGAACATGCTGGGCATGGTGGCACACTCTTGTAATCCCAGCAAGAGGATTGTGAGTTCAAAGCCAGCCCCAGCAAGTTAGCAGGCCCCAAGCAAATTAGCAAGAATCTTTCTCTAAATAAAAAATAAAAATAAAAAGGACTAAGGATGTGGCTCAGAGGTTAAACGCCCCTGGGTTCAATCCCTGGTACAAAAAATATATATACATATATTCAGAACTATCTCAGGGCTGAAAAATTATTTTATAAAATATTGATTCAGAATAATTTTCTTGAATATATTTTGGGGGTTCCACGTCCATTATGAATTATTAGAAGAATGAGTTTTATGATCTAAATATAAGTAAATTTATTCACAAACATTTATCATAATGAATACATTATATCAAAGTCTTTCTGGAAATCAAATGATTTTCTTAAAACATATTTTCATCTATAATTAGACTGCTAGTTTATAAGTAAAAATTTAACAAAGAGGAGAATGAAAAATCTTCTTGTGCAATTCAAAATCAAGAGCACATTTGTAGCACATGGTGTGATTAAAATTGATTTATTTACTACAAGCTTTGCTTAGTAATGAATGATGAAAATACCTAAAGAAATACAACTTTTACCTGAAAATACAACTTTTCTCAGTGTTTTAATATCACTATTAGACATTTATGCTTAAAGCAGATGAGAAGTATATTTTTATGGTCTCAATTTCCCCATCAGAAAACAATATGTTCTTCAGATACTTAGCTGATGACAAAGAAAAAGCAAACAAGAGTATACTTCTGTATATTACCTCTGTTTTTCACAAACTCCATACCACAAATGTATAAGGTTACCATTTTTACCTTCAAAGTTCAAGAAAAATGTGAAGACTTTAAGAGTAAAAAATCTTAATCCATCTGATACATATGTCTATATTACATTTCCCCAAAGCTATTGTATGATATTGCACGTACATACTCGCAATTCATACCCACCACACAAGAGCCAGTCCATGTGTATATATGCAAGCAAATTAATAATAGAATCAAAATATGCTCTTGTCTTCAGTGAAAATTATGTCAAGGTACACATTCCAAAATAATCTCTAGAAACTGTCTGATTTGTTTTAATATTTCACTTTTAAATCATAAAATTTTATAATTTTATTATAATTTATTATAAATAATAAATTAGTTGTATTTTAAATTTTTTATTTGTTCTTTTTAGATATACAAGAAAGTAGAATATATTTTGACATTATACATACATGGAGTATAACTTATTCTAATTAGGATACAATTCTTACAGTTGTTCAAGATGTGGTTTCGCTGGTTGTGTATTTATATATGAACAAAGGAAAGTTATGTCTGACTCATTCTTCTAATTTCTATCCTATTCCCATTCCCCCCTTCCTTTCCTTCATTGCCCTTTGTCAAATCCAATGAACTTCTATTCTTCCCTCATCCCCATTTATTGTGGGTTAGCACCCACATGTCACAGAGAATATTTGGCCTTTGGTTTTGGGGGATTGATTTATTTCACTTAGCATAATAGTGTCCAATTCCATTCATTTACTGGCAAATGCCATAATTTCATTCTTCTTTACAACTTAGTAATATTCCATTGTGTATATATATCCACATTTTCTTATCCATTGATCTGTTGAAGCTTAGCTATTGTGAATTGAGCTGCTATACATATTGATGAGGCTGTGTCACTGTAGTATGCTGATTTGAAGTCTTTGGAATATATACTGAGGAATGGGATAAATGGGTCAAATGGTGATTCCATTCCAAGTTTTATAAGGAATCTCCATACAGCTTTCCATAATGGTTGCATCAATTTCCAGTCCCATTAGAAGTGTATGAGTGAATATTTTTATTTATTTTTACTTCTGTTTTTGATAACTGCCATTCTGACTGTAATGAGATGAAATCTCAGTGTAGTTTTAATTTGAATTTCTCTAATTGCTAGATATGTTGAACTATTTTAATATATTTGTTGACCATTCATATTCCTTCTGTGAAATGCTTGTTCATTTCCTCAAATCTGCCTATTTGCCAATGATATGATGCTATATTTAGAACATTCAAAACACTATACTATAGACCTTCTAGAACTCACAAATGAATTCAGCATATAGCAGGATATAAAATTAACACATATAAATCAATTTTGTTCCTACATACTAATGATAGAACAGCTGAAAGAAAAATTGGGAAACTACCCCATTCACAATAGCCTCAAAAAAACAAAAACAAAAAATCAAAACCTTGGGAATCAATTCAACAAAAGAGGTGAAAGATCTCTACAATGAAAACTACAGAACACTAAAAAAGAAATTAAAGTAGACCTTAGAAAATGAAAAGATTCTTATATTCTTCAATAGGCAGAATTAATATTGTCTAAATGGTCATAATACCAAAAGCACTACACAAATTTAATGCAATTCCTATTAGAATGCCTTTTCTTCTTCAGAGAAATAGAAAAAGTAGTCATGAAATTTATCTGGAAAAATAAGAGGCAAAGAATAGAAAAAGCAGTTCTTAGTGAGAAAAGTTAAGCAGAAGGCATCACAATACCAGACTTTAAATTATACTCTAGAGCTGTAATAACAAAAACAGCAAGGTATTAGCACCAAAATCAATGATACAGAATAGAAGACACAGGGTTAAACCCACATAAATACAGTTATCTCATACTAGACAAAGACAACATATACATCAGAGAAAAGATATTCTCTTCAAATAGTGATAGGAAAACTGGAAATCCATATGTAGTAGAATGAAATTTAACCCTTCTCACCCTGCACAAAACTCAAGTTGAATCAAGAACGTAGGCATTAGACCAGAAACCCTGTGCCAACTAGAAGAAAATGTAAGCCAAACTCTCCATCATGTCAGCTTGGCAACTGAGTTCCTCAACAAAGTGCAAGAAGTGAAACCAAGAATCAATAAATGGGATGATATTAGCTGGGCACATTGGCACATGCGTGTAATCCCAGCATCTTGAGAGGCTGAGACAGGAGAATCACAAGTTCAAAGCCAGCCTCAGCAATGGGGAGGCCCTAAGCAACTCAGTGAGACCCTGTCTCTACATAAAACACAAAATAGGGCTGGGGATGTGGCTCCATAGTCAAGTACCCCTGAGTTCAGTCCCAAATACCAAAATAAATAAATAAATAAATAAATTAGATGGTATTTAAAAAAAAGCTTCTTCACAGCTAAAGAAACAATAAAGAATGTGAAAGGAGAGCCTACAGAATGGGAGAAAATCTTTGCCAACTGCATCTCAGATAGGCATTGATGTCCAGAGTGTACAAAGAACTCAAAAACTTAACACCAAAAAACCAAGTAACCCAATTAATAAATGGGCAAATGGGGTTACATTTTTTAAACAAACATCCCTCACTATGTAGCAGATAAAGAATGAATAATACATTCTTTAGGCAATTGAAGTGTAACAGTGAGGAAAGCTTATAAAGATATCACTGGAGAATAATGTGGGTAGTTCTTAGAGAATTATAAACATTATATTAATAGTAGGTCAATAATATTTTAATCTTTTTAAGAATTTGTGTCTCTTTTTCCCATATTTTTATTGGTGCATTATAATGGTGGAATTCATTGTTATATCTAGTATATACATTATTTTATTATAGTAAGAAGTTAAGCTATTATTATCTAACAAAAATAATCAACATTGTATTAAATGGGATGCTTTGCTAAGACAGTATATGCAAATTGCATTTAAAAATTTCCCTTGAAAATCAGATATTGATATATTGTTAACTTTGGGATAATAGCAAATACTGTGTAACAGTTTATCACATCTGAATTCAACAATGAGATCAACTGCATTTTCACATTTAAAATGTTAGAATCTATGCAATTTTAAATATGATTTGTTTTAGGAAATATGAATAATTATAGAATCTTTTAGCCAACTATATTAATAAAGATATAAAAACAAATAATTTACATTTTATTGAAATAAAAATGTAATATCAATAAAGTTTCTCAAAAATCCATATGCTTGTGTTTATTTTATTATATTGAAATCCATACTAATGCATTGCATTTTTTTCTGAAATTTTTCTTAAGGAGAAAATCTCAGGAGGGAATGAGAAGAGAGGCCTAGCACTGTTTCAAGCCATGCCTCTAGTCTCCCTTTATTTTTTATGCAATTTATTGTATATAAAATATACTCATAATCCTACTAAGAAATGCAATTAAATCTAGAAACTGTAGATGCTGAAAGCAAAAAAAAAAAAAAAAAAAACATGTTTGTTGAAGCTTGAGGCACTGCCTTTAACTTTTTAAACAATGCTGTATGTGTTTTAGGATTCTTAGGAAATAGGATAAACCATTTTTGTTACTTTCCAGATATCTACTTCCCACTGAATTTAAAATATCATTATATTGTTGCATATCCAAAAATACATAAGAAAGAAAGGATTTTGCTATAAATATAATATCTCTTCTTGTATTTGGTGCATTTATAATGTTACGTGCTCCAGTTCAAAGATTGCTAACTCAACAATCTAGAGGATGGGAATTATGAAACATTATTCCATAATAGCAGGCTTGGGAAACATCAGCACATTATGAAGGATGAATCAAAAAAAATCTGACATTGTACAGCAACATGCAGCTTTAATGTTGCACCATAATGAGAAACAAACCATATATAGACAGGATCACCCTTCATGCAGTTCAAGAATTATTATTAGTTATGACAGTTTTATTACATGAACCTTGACAGGCAAATGGCCATTCCTTCCCAACAGTTTGTTCTCCTATGATTTAGCAAACAATCATATATCGAACAGGTAAATAGAATTTTCAACACTTATATGAGCATTCAATGACAGTAAGCTATATAAACTTGACCAGTATTTTAAAGTAGCTACAGAGAGAAGAGTCCTTTTCCAATGCTAAATATAGCTTGGGAAACATGTGCCTGGAGTTTATATTGTAGGTTATACTGAAGCCACAAAGAAAATAAAGGGTTAAGAAATTTATGGGATGTACTTACAGAAGGTATGTTTTAGTGAAATTATCAAGTAGGCTTAGAGATAAAATTATTTTATTATGCTTCTACATTATTATGCAAATTTCAGAATAGAAAACATTAGTGAGGCATCATAAGAAACCCTGTTTTAAGCAATGTATTGTTACATATCATGCTTAACATTATATAATACCTAACAAAGTGGGATAGATTTGAAATGCAATTTTGTCTCAAAGATATTATTTTGCCAAATTTTCATACCTTGATTATTATACTGGTGGGTGATAAATATCTTAGAATTTTTTTAGTGCAACTTGGCAATATAGAAGTAAATAAATCATTGATTTCCCT
The DNA here is from genome assembly GCA_004024805.1 of Geosciurus inauris. Classification (NCBI taxonomy): domain Eukaryota; kingdom Metazoa; phylum Chordata; class Mammalia; order Rodentia; family Sciuridae; genus Geosciurus; species Geosciurus inauris. The sequence goes on from PVHX01003226.1 coordinate 61,915, forward strand.
GAAATTTGGAAGTTAAGAAAACTATTTTCGTCAGAATTTCTTGTTTTAAATTTACACATTTTTTCATCAATGTAAGAGAATTGCTACTTTGAAATATGCTTAAGCAATGATCAGTTTGAAATATTCTGACAAATGCCTGCAAGAATCAAAAGAAAATCTGTGACCATATGACCATACAGAGTAACATTAATATTAATATAAAATAAAAAATTTACAATTTTGACAATAGCTTTAGTAATATGTTCTAGAATGTTATTGTTTGTGCAAAAAAAGGAAAAATATAAACAAATACAAAATAATCACAGAATTCTTAACATTTAAACGAATACCAAATTATATTGCAATATAATATAAATATATATGTATATGAATGTACTATTAAATTTTATAGTAATATAAATATGATCAATATTTTAAAGTAGATGCAATAAGACAAAATCCAGTTGCAATGCAAAATAAGATAAAATAAAATTTAGTAAATTGCAGTTACTGAGTGCCAAAATTATAATGATAATACTCTTTAATAAATTGAAAAAAAATTAACATTATGTTATATAAATTTTATAAAGAACTTACAAAGTATGACAAATGAAGAATGGAAACTCTCTTTAATTTTAAATTGATAAAATATAATTCCTCAGAGTTCCTGTGGACTGGCAGGAGCTGCAGAGGGCCCAGATCCACCCTCAGGAACCTCCACAGTTGTCCAGCCAACGGGAGATTAGGGACTGCTAGCCGGTAGCCACTGGGGAGCCCAAACTCAGGGTAAGAGTCCCCGCAGAGAACCTAGCGTAAGGCAGCCCCACCCAAGGGTGGCCTGGGCCCGCCCCAGTTCCCCTCCAGAGTTCCTGTGGAGCGGCAGGGGATGCAGAGGGCCCAGATCCGCCCTCAGGAAACTCCACAAGTGTCCATCCAATGGGAGACCAGGGACTGCTAGGGGAGACCAGGAACTGCTAGCCACTAGCCACAGAGGAAGGCACACCCAGGATAAGAGTCCCCTGCAGAGATTCCAGCATGAAGAGGACCCACGCAAGTGCACTGTGAGTTTTTCTCAGTTCCGTTTCAGAGTATCTGTGTTCAGACTCTCCTCCTTGTGACCCTGCCTAAGTGAGACCTGGGCCTGCATTCACTTCCGCTCCAGAGTTCCTGTTCACCAGCAGGAGTGCAAGAGAGGGGCAAAACAGCCCTCAGGGGCTGCCTCAGGAGCCCAGCCAAGGTCATTCCCACTGCCCTCTAGAGGTACATCCACTACCTCCGCCACCAACTTTAGTGGCAGTAGTGCCCATCTGGGGACACTGGGGGAACAGAAGTAGCTCCAAGGTAAGCCACAGGTAATCTGGAGTGTCAATACAAGATTATAGGATAGAAGCCACAATACCTCAGATTGGTATTTCAGGAAAGGAAGATACACAATCAACATGAAAAAACAAGGGAAGGAAGTGCCCCAAATAAACCTGGATACCACTGTAACAGAATCCATTGACAGCACAGTTGTTGAAATGTCAGAGAAAGAATTAAGAATGTACATAATTAAAATGATCAGTGAACTAAAGAATGACATAAGTGAAAAATTATAGGCCAAAATTGATCAACCCAACAAAGAAATAGGAGAGCAAATAAAGGCAACCATCGATCATTCTAACAAAGAGATAAGAGATCATTTACAAGTAGCAAAAGATTACTTTAAGAAAGAGCTAGAGATCATGAAAAAAAAAACAATCAGAAATTCTTGAAATGAAGGAAACAATAAACCAAATAAAAAACTCAATAGAAAGGATCACCAGTAGACTAGATCACCTGGAAGAAAGAACCTTAGATAATGAAGAGAAGATATACAATCTTGAAAATAAACTTGACCATACAGTGAAGATGGTAAAAAATCATGATCAGAACATACAAGAAATATGGGACAGCATCAAAAGACCAAATCTAAGATGTATTGGGATAGAAGAAGGTGCAGAATTTCAAACCAAAGGAATGCACAATCTCTTCAATGAAATAATATCAGAAAATTTCCCAAGTATGAAAAATGAAATGGACAATCAAATACTCAAGAGGCTTACAGGACACCAAAAGTACAAAATTTCAACAGATCTACAACAAGGTACATTATAATGAAAATACCCAAGATACAGAATAAGGATAGAATTTTAAAGGCCATGAGAGAAAGGAACCAGATTACATGCAAGGGGAGACCAATTCATATATCAGCAGATTTTTCAACCGAGACCCCAAAAGCCAGGAGATCATGGAATAACATATTCCATGCCCTGAAAGACAATGGATGCCAACAAAAAATCCTATATCCAGCAAAACTGAGCTTCAGATTTGATGATGAAATAAAAACCTTCCATGATAAACAAAAGTTAAAAGAATTTACAGCAAGGAAGCTTGCACTACACAGCATTCTTGGCAAAATATTCCACGAGGAGGAACTTATAACCAAACATGAAAATTTACCAAGAGAGGAACTACGCTAAAGGAAAGACCATTCAACAGAGAAAACAACTCAAGGTAAAAATCAAAAACAAACCAAAATGACCGGAATTACAAATCATATCTCAATAATAACCCTGAATGTAAATGGCCTAAATGCACCAATTAAAAGACATAGGCTGACAGACTGGATTTAAAAAAATGACCCAACAATATGCTGTCTTCAAGAGACTCATCTCACAGGAAAAGACATCCACAAACTGAAAGTGAAAGGGTGGGAAATAAACATATCACTCACATGGATCCCGCAAACAATCAGGAGTTTCCATCCTCATATCAAATAAAGTGGACTTCAAACCAAAGATGGTGAAAAGAGATAAAGAAGGTCATTTCATACTTCTTAAGGGAATCATACATCAACAAGACATAATAATCATAAATATCTATGCCCTAAATAATGGGGCTTCTACATATATCAAAAAACTCCTTCTCAAATACAAGAATCAAATAGACCACAACACAATAATACTTGGAGACTTTAACACAGCTCTCTCACCATTGGATAGATCTTCCAAACAAAAACTTAATTAAGAAACCATAGACCTCAATGAAACTATCAATAATTTAGACTTAACAGACATATATAGAGTGTGTCATCCATCAATGAGTGAATACACTTTCTTCTCAGCTGCACATGGATCCTTTTGCAAAATAGATCATATGTCACAAAGCCAGTCTTAGCAAATACAAAAAAATAGAGATTCTACCCTGCATCCTATCTGACCACAATGAAATAAAATTACTAATCAATGACAGATCAAAAACCAGAAACTACTCCATCACCTGGAAACTAAATAATATGCTATTGAATTATGCATGGATAACAGAAGACATCAAGGAAGAGATAAAAAAATTCTTAGAGGCAAATGGAAACTCTGATACAACATATCAAAATCTCTGGGATGCCATGAAGGCAGTGCTAAGAAGAAAGTTCATAGCACTAAAGTCATTCATTAGAAGAAGTAAAAGCCAACAAATAAATGAATTAACTCTTCATCGCAAAGCCTTAGAAAAGGAAGAACAAATTAACACCCAAAGAAGCAGAACATAGGAAATAATCAAAATTAGGGCTGAAATCAATGAAATTGAAACACAAGAAACAATTCAAAAAATTGACAAAACAAAAAGGGGGTTCTTTGAAAAAATAAACAAAATTGACAAACTCAGCTACCCTAATGAAAAGGAGGATGGAAAAACCCAAATTACTAAAATTCATGATGAAAAAGGAAATATTATGACAGACACTACTGAAATACAGAGGATAATTAGAAACTATTTTGAAAATTTATACTCCAGTAAAATAGAAAACCGTGAAGACACCAACAAATTTCTAGAGGCATATGACCTACCCAAATTGAACCAATAGGACATACACAACTTAAACATGTCAATTTTAAGCAAGGAAAGAGATGAGGCCATCAAGAGCCTTCCAACCAAGAAAAGCTCAGGTCCAAATGGATTCTCAGCTTAGTCTACAAGACCTTCAAGGAAGAACTAATACCAATTCTCCTCAAAATATTTCATGCAATAGAAAAGGAGGAAACTCTTCCAAACTCATTCTATGAGGCAAGTATCACCCTGATTCCAAAACCAGACAGAGACACATCAAAGAAAGAAAACTTCAGACCAATATCCCTGATGAACATAGATGCAAAAATTCTCAATAAAATTCTGGCAAATCACATACAAAAACATATCAAAAAAATAGTGCGCCATGATCAAGTGGGGTTCATCCCAGGGATGCAAGGTTGGTTCAACATATGGAAATCAATTAATGTAATACATCACATCAATAGACTTATAAATAAGAATCATATGATTTTGTCAATCGATGCAGAGTAGGCATTTAACAAATTACAACACCCTTTTATGCTCAAAACACTAGAAAAACTTGGGATAGTAGGAACATTCCTCAACTTTGTAAAAGCTTTCTATGCTAAACCCAAGGCCAGTATCACCCTAAATGGAGAAAAATTGGAATCATTCTCTCTGAAAATGGAAACTAGACAGGGATGCCCTCTCTCACCACTGCTATTCAATATAGTCCTTGAAACACTAGTGAAAGTAATTAGACAGATGAAAGAAATTAAAGGGATACAAATCGGAAAAGAAGAACTCAAACTATCATTATTTTTAGATGACAAGATTCTATACTTAGAGGATCCAAAAAATTCTACCAGAAAACTTTTAGAATTAATAAATGATTTCAGCAAAGTATCAGGATATAAAATAAATATCCATAAATCAAATGCATTTCTATACATCAGCAATGAATCCTCTGAGAGAGAAACTAGGAAAACTATCCCATTCAAAATAGCTTCAAAAAAATAAAACACTTGGGAATCAATTTAACAAAAGAGTGAAAGACCTCTGCAATGCAAACTACAAGACACTGAAGAAAGAAATTGAAGAAGACCTTAGAAAATGGAATAATCTCCCATGCTCCTGGATAGGCAAAATCAATATTATTAATATGGCCATACTACCCAAAGTGCTATACAGATTCAATGCAATCCCAATTAAAATCCCAATGTCATTCCTTATAGAAATAGAAAAGGCAATCATGAAATTCATTTGGAAGAATAAGAGACCCAGAATAGCCAAAGCAATCCTGATCAAGAAGAGTGAAGCAGGAGGCATCACAATACCAGACCTTAAATTTTACTACAAAGCTATAGTAAAAAAATGGCATGGTATTGGCACCAAAATAGACATGTAGACAAATGGTATAGAATAGAACACAGAGATGAACCCACATACATACAGTTACCTTATACTAGATAAAGGAGCCAAACACAGACACTGGAGAAAAGATAGCCTCTTCAACAAATGGTTCTGGGAAAACTGGAAATTCATATGCAACAAAATTAAACTAAACCCTTATCTCTCACTATGCACAAAATTCAACTCAAAGTGGATCAAGGACATGGGAATCAGACCAGAGACCCAACGCCTAATTGAATAAAAAATAGGCCCAAATCTTCATCATGTCAGATTAGGACCATACTTCTTTAACAAGACTCCTATAGCACAAGAAGTAAAATTAAGAATCAACAAATGGAATGGATTCAAACTAAAAAGCTTCTTCTCAGCAAAAGAAATAATCAATGAAGTGAATAGATCCTGACATTCTGGGAACAAATCTTTGCCACACACACATCCAATAGAGCATTAATCTCCAGGATATATAAAGAACTCAAAAAACTTATCACCCAAAAACCTAACAACCCAATCAATAAATGGGCCAAAGAGCTGAACACAAACTTCACAGAAGATGATATACAATCCATCAACAGACATATGAAAAATGTTCAACATCTCTAGCAATCAGAGAAATGCAAATCAAAACTACCTAAAATTTCATCTCAAGCCAGTCAGAATGGCAAGTATCAAGAATACAAACAAGAATAAGTGTTGGCGAGGTTGTGGGGAAAAAGGCACACTCATACATTGCTAGTGGAACTGCAAATTGGTGCAACCAATCTGGAAAGCAGTATGGATATTTCTTAGAAAACTTGGAATGGAACCACCATTTGAGCCTGCTATCCTTTTCCTTGGTCTATACCCAGAAGTCTTAAAAACAGCATACTACAGTGGTGCAGCCACTTCAATGTTTATAGCAGCTTAATTCACAATAACTAAACTGTGGAACCAACCTAGATGGCCTTTGATAGATGACTGAATAAAGAAACTGTGGTATATATACACAATGGAATATTACTCAGCAATAAAAGAGAATAAAATTATGGCATTTGCATGTAAATGGATGGAGTTAGAGAATATCATGCTGAGTGAAGTAAGTCAATCTCAGAAAACCAAATGCTGAATGTACTTGCTGATAAGTGGATGCTGTTCCATAATGTGGGGAAGGTCATGGGAACAATGTTGGAACTCTGTTCACAGGGGTGTAAGGGGGGAAGGGGCATGGCGATAGTAAAGGTGGTGGAATATGATGGTCATCATAGCCCTAACTTTATGTATGACTGCATATATGTTGTGATTCTATACAACTTACAACCAGAGAATTGATATGTTATCCTCTATGTACAATGAATCAAATTGCACTGTTATCATGTAAGCCTAAATAGAACAAATAAATAAATTGAATATGAAAAAATATGTATAATTCCTGAAAACTTATTTTTCTAAAAAGTTTTATGTTCACTGAGAATGCAGCTAGCTAACAGATTTCTTTTGATGTGACCAGTTGGGGCAGAGGAAAGGATGAATAGAATTTAGTTTTTTTTGTATTTAATAGGCATGCTTGTTTAGATTTCTTCACTGACCAGAGCACCAACAGTAAAATTTTTGTTAATTTATCTTAATCTTCAAATGTATATGTAGTATCAAAAATTTGATATTACCACCAACTAGCACAAAGGTATTAATGAACATTTTATGTTCCTAGAAAATTCTTAGAAAAGTCATTTGGTTCCCATAGCTTACACAAAATGTAACAATAACAGTTACTAAAGAATAAATATAAATAACTTGCCAACTTACACCATTTTTCCATCTAAATTTTTGACAAGGTTAATCATTTCTTTTACTGGAAATACCATGAGAGAAAATATTAGCTATAATTTGATTCAGTAGTATTTAACTTTTTTTCTACTTCTTCTTTCTCTGCATAAGCCAGTTTTCTAACTTCTTGCTGGTGAGAAATCAGGAAATTCTTATGTAACAGGTTCCTTTAGTGTGGAAGAACACTAGAGAACACCCATTATTCTATATGATGTGTGATAAATCCTTCTGTTCTGTTATCTCTGACTTGAGTTACTCACCTTTAAACTTTCAAAGTTTAGTATTGTTTATATCCCCTAGCCCTTGGCAAAGATTTATAAGCATCTCAACTGCCACAATAAATTATATATCCCTTGTGTGGTTAAAATTAATTCCATTGTTTCTTCCTTTGCTTTTTTCCCCATGGATCTTTATAGGAACTGCAGAGACAATTGGTCCAATAGAAAATACATGCTGAAACTTTTTATGATGTTGTCAACCAATAGATAACACAGAATTCATGGGAGGAATGATTTTGCTTTTTCTTTCAGAAACTTTTTTTATGACACAGAGTCAGTGTACAAATTACATTGCTATTGTTTATCATCCATTGACTTTTTACATTAGCTCATATGCTACTAGTCTCACAGGAAAATTATATTAGCAAGTTCAAGTCATATTTTCATTGTTCTGTATTTCTACTGAGAGCTGTTTTATGAATTACTGGTATTCCTGTGCTCCTAACATAGTAACTGAATAACTAATTGTGAACTATAGTTAGATTTACATCACTATTATTCATTACACATTTCTGAAATGAACTTTCTACTTCTCTACTTAAAAATGAGAACTAATGATGACTTTTCCCAAATAAAATAATCAGTGTTATTTGGACATCTACCTGAAGAAACTGATGAAAAGGAGAAATCAGTAAAAGAAGTAATAGAGGTTAGGTTTAGGACAGGTACAGTCATATTGCCTCTGTGTAAATCCCAGTTCTGATTTTTACTACCTATGTGACCTTGAGCAAATTATACATATTTGTTTAAAGAATTTAACCATAAAATGAAAATTATTATTGTATTTAAGTGATTATAGGGTTATTATGATATTTTAGAAATTTGCTACATGGAAATATATTAGGAGGTTCATGGCACCAAGTTAAGTTAATTTTATAAAATTTAAAGAAATTTGCTTTTATTTAAAAATTAATGCAAAATAGCTAACATAGAACATGCAATATTGTAAGGCACAGTACTTGATGGCAAGACTCAAGTTTGATGTTAGCTATCATTTTAAAATTTAAAAACACATGGAAGTATAAATTAGGAGATTCAGGGCAATTCTCATAGACAAAAAAGTATGTAAGTCTTGGTAATTAAGTGATTTTTTAAAATAAATCTTATTCTAACTTGTATAAAAAGGCATGAGCAAACATGAAAAAATTAATGAGTACTTTGCCTAAGAGAAAATTTAAATTTAATAAACAATTTCCTAAAAGCAATTTAAATGTCTAAGAAACAAAACAATAACAATGTTATAATCATTGGTGGAAAATAAGAAAATTAACAAAGAGAAACTCACTTGAATAAGGAATGTTGAGTTTAAAGTATTGAGGAACAGTTTTGTACAGATAGAGCCTGTCGATTCTGGAACTAAATTGTCCTATAAAAACACATTTTACCAACCTCAGAAGGTGACAAAATTTGAGTTACATAATATCTTAGTGATAATGTTTGAGGACCACAGGGATACTAATAATTTATAGATTTGAGAAGAGAAACATGAACAGTAACAAGACTAATGTCAAAAGAAAAAAGCTTCCTTAATTCCTAACACTTCACAGTTTCCTTCTTTCATCTTAAACCCAATTTTTTTTTATTAACTTTGACAAATATATGCCTAGGTCACACAAAATTTGGGAGCAGAAAGCTTTGCTTAAGCACTCTTCTACTTTCATAGTATTTTTATTTATTATGACTTTCTTTCTTTACTCTTTATCCTAAATGCTTTTGATAATTTTAGAAGAAACATGATCTACAAACACTATAAAATATTGATTACTTAATAATTGTAAAAAGAATATAAAATTTTAGAATAAAGGAAGTTTCCACAGTATTTACCATTATCTAGAAAGTAAACTAGTATTTGTTTGATACATATATTCACCTGAATTAAAATCTCACATGGTTTATCTTGCTAGTTCTATGCAAATTTTAATGTTTTCAAAATATAATTATTTGCATAATTTGTTTATTTTTTATTTTATTTATTTATGTTTTTAAATTCATTTCAAGTCATAGTACATAAAAAGAGCTCAATTTTCCATCTCTCTAGTTGCAAACAACATAGAGTCACACCATTCATGTCTTCATAAATGTACCTAGGGTAGTGATATCCATCTCATTCAACCCTTTTTTGCTACTCCCATTTCCTGTCCCCCCCACCTTTCCTCTGTCCCATTCAAAGTTTCTCCATTTCTCCCATATTTCTCACCCCCACCCCACTCTCCCCCCATGTATCAGCATTCACTAATCAGAGAGAACATTTGGCCTTTGGTTTTGGGGGCTTGGCTTACATCACTTCGCATGATGTTTTCCAATTCCATCCATTTACCTGCAAATGCCATAATTTTATTTTATTTTATTGCTGAGTAATATTCTATTTTGTATATGTACCACAGTTTCTTTATCCATTCATCTATTGAAGGGTATCAAGGTTGCTTCCACAGTTTAGCAATTGTAAATGGTGTTGTTATAAGCATTGAGGAGGCTGCATTACAGTAGTATGCTGTTTTTAAGTCTTTAGGGTATAGGCCAAGTAGTGGGATAGCTGGATCAAATGGTGGTTTCATTCCAAGATTTTTAAGAAATCTCCATACTGCTTTCCAGATAGGTTGCACCAGTTTACAGTCCGACCAGCAATGTTTGAGTGTGCCTTTTTCACCACATCCTTGCCAGCACTTATCTTTGCTTGTATTTTGTATAGTTACCATTCTGACTGGGGTGAGATGAAATCTGAGAGTAGTTTTGATTTGCATTTCTCTAATTGCTAGAAATGTTGAACATTTCCTCATATATTTGTTTATTGATTGTATATCTTCTTCTGAGAAGTTTCTATTCCTTAGCCCATTTATTGATTGGATTGTTTGTTTTTTTGGTGTTAAGTTTTAGAGACCAGTGCTCTATCTGATGTGCATGTGGCAAAAATTTGCTCCCAGAATGTAGGCTCTCTGTTCACCTTGATGATTGTTTCTTTTGCGGAGAAGAAGCTTTTTAGTTTCAATCCATCCCATTTATTGATTCTTGCTTTTATTTCTTGTGCTTTAGGAGTCTTGTTAAGGAAGTCAGGGCCTAATGTGACGTGATGAAGATTTGGGTCTACTTTCTCCTCAATTAGACGCAGGGTCTCTGGTCTAATTCCTAAGTCTTTGATCCACTTTGGGTTGAGTTTTGTGCATGGTGAGAGGTAGAAGTTTAGTTTCATTTTGCTGCATATGGATTTCCAGTTTTCCCAGCACCATTTATTGAAGAGGCTATCTTTTCTCCAATGTATGTTTTTGGCACCTTTGTCTAGTGTGAGGTAATTGTATTTATGTGGGTTAGTCTCTGTGTCTTCTGTTCTGTACCATTGGTCTACATGTCTATTTTGGTGCCAGTACCATGCCATTTTTGTTACTATAGCTTTTTAGTATAGTTTAAGGTCTGGTATTGTGATGCTCCTGCTTCACTCTTCTCACTGAGGATTGCTTTGGCTACTCTGAGTCTCTTATTTTTCCAAATGAATTTCATGATTGCCTTTTATATTTCTGTAAGAAAGGACTTTGGGACTTTAATTGGGATTGCATTGAATCTGTATAGGGTTTTGGGTAGTATGGCCATTTTGACAATATTGATTCTACCTATTCAAGAGCATGAGAGATCTTTCCATCTTCTAAAATCTTCTTCAATTTCTTAATGTCTTGTAGTTTGCATTGTAGAGGTCTTTCACTACTCTTATTAGATTGATTCCCAAGTATTTCATTTTTTTTTTTTTTGAGGCTATTGAGAATGCAGTAGTTTTCCTGATTTCTCTTTCAGAGGATTCATTGCTGATATATAGAAATGCATTTGATTTATGTATGTTGATTTTATATCGTGCAACTTTGCTGAATTCATTTATTAATTCTAGAAGTTTTCTGGTGGAATTTTTTGGATCATCCAAGTATAATATCATGTCATCTGCAAATAATGATAGTTTGAGTTCTCTTTTCCTATTTGTATCCCTTTAATTTCTTTTGTCTGTCTAATTTCTCTGGCTAGAGTTTCAAGGTCTATATTGACTAAGAGTTGTGAAAGAGGACATTCCTGCCTTTTTCCAGTTTTAAAGGGAATACTTCCAATTTTTCTCCATTTAGGATGAATTGTATTAAAAGGTATATGATTTGCCATTTCAGAAAGATTGAATTGCAGTATTCTTCAAATACTCATTGGTTTTTATATTTTACCTAACTTCAAAACCATAGATTAAATTATACTATGTATTTATCACCACATCCTTGCCAGCACTTATCTTAGACAATCATTGAAGTGGTCAAACATAATAAAAAAGTCAACTGGATCTTTAAGTCTTAAAGCTACTAAAACTAACCATGCTATTGTTGTATTTTTAATTACCAGTTATGTTCCTGGATATTTCTATAAATGATTATGTGAGTCCAGGTGACACTATGACACAAAATGTGTGAAAAATAATAAAATGTGGTCAAAAATAATAAAAGTCAACTGGATATTTACATTGTTTAATTTTTTTTGTTTTTAAAACTTTGAGTTGTAGTGTCAAGTCATTGATTTGTTGACTTTTACATCTTTGAATATGTGAGCTTAATGCAATGAACTTTCCTCTTAGCACTGCCTTTATAGTGTCCCAGAGATTTTGGTATGTTGTATCAGAGTTCTCATTTACCTCCATGAATTTTTTTTATCTCTTCCCTGATGTCTTCTGTTACCCTTGCATTGTTCAATAGCAAATTATTGAGTCTCCAGGTGTTGTAGTGGCTTCTTTTTTTAAAACTGTCATTAATTTCTAGTTTCAGTCCATTATGGTCAGATAGAATGCAGGGTAGTATCTCTATTTTTTTGTATTTACAAAGCCCTAGAAAAAGAAGAACAAAGTAACACCAAAAGAAGTAGAATATAGGAAATAATTAGAATCAGAGCTGAAATCAATGAAATTGAAACACAAAAAACAATTCAAAAAATAGATAAAACAAAAAGTTGGTTCTTTGAAAAAATAAACAAAATTGACAAACCCTTAGCCACTCTAACAAAAAGAAGGAGAGAGAAAACCCAAATTACCAAAATTCATGATGAAAAAGGGAATATCACAACAGACCCTGCTGAAATACAGAGGATAATCAGAAACTATTTTGAAAACTTATATTCCAGTAAATTAGAAAACCCTGAAGACACCGACAAATTCCTAGAGACATATGACCTACCCAAACTGAAACAGGAGGACATTCATGACTTAAATAGATCAATTATATGCAAAGAAATAGAAGAGGCCATCAAGAGCCTTCCATCCAAGAAAACCCCTGGACCAGATGGATTCTCAGCCGAGTTCTACAAGACCTACAAAGAAGAACTAACCCCAATACTCCTCAAGTTATTCCACAAAATAGAAATGGAAGGAACCCTTCCAAACTCATTCTATGAGTCTAGTATCACCTTGATTCCAAAACCAAACAGAGACATGTCAAAAAAGGAAAATTTCAGACCAATATCCCTGATGAACATAGATGCAAAAATTCTCAATAAAATTTTGGCAAATCATGTACAAAAGCATATTTAAAAAAATAATGCACCATGATCAAGTGGGGTTCATTCCAGGGATGCAAGGTTGGTTCAACATATGGAAATCAATACACGTAATCCATCATATCAATAGACTTAAAGATAAGAATCACATCATTCTATCAATTGACGCAGAGAAAGCATTTGACAAAATACAGCACCCTTTCATGTTCAAAACACTAGAGAAACATTTTTTTCATATATTTGTTGGCCATATGTATTTCTTCTTTTAAAGAAATATGTTTAGTTCTTTTGCCCATTTATTGATTGAATTATTTGTTTTACCATTAAGATTTTTGAGTTGTTTATATATTTTGTAAAATAATCCCCCATTGGTGAAGTAGCTGGCAAAGATTTTCTGGCATAATACATATAGGTCATTGATCCACTTTGAATAGACTTTTGTTCAGGGTGAAAGGGTTATAGTTTCATTCCTCCAGGACACATAGATATCCAGTTTTCCTAGCATTATTTTATAACAAGAATATCTTTTCTACAATATATGGTTTTGGTACCTTTGTCCAATATCAGAGGATTATATTCACGAGGGTCTGTTCCTTTTTCTTCTACTCTATTTCATTGGTCTTTTGTTTTCATTCCAATGCCACACTATTTTTTTGTCACTATAGCTCTGAAGTCACTTTATAAAAATGATTTCTAAGTGATTTCAAAGATAATAGTTTAATTTATTTATAATTATGATTAGATAGAATAATTTAAAAACTTAATTTAGAGTAGAAATAAACTGGTAGTAGTTATAGAAAACCCAGAGTATTATGACTTACCTGGATTGTGATTAGAAGTAAGTTTTGAGTTTGAAAAACTTTTCTTTTTTCACTTCAGTATAATGCCTTCTGAGCTCTTCTCAGCATATCTAAACCCTAAATATCCATGTTAAAATATCAGTACTTGCCTTCCTCAAAAATTTAAAAATGGGGGCTGGGATTGTAGCTCAGTGGTAGAGTGCTTGCCTCACATGCATGAGGCCCTGGGTTCGATCCTCAGTACCACATACAAAGCAATAAAATAAAGACATTGTGTCCATCTACAACTAAAAAAATATTTTAAAAAAATTTTAAATGTGTAAGCATATTTTTAAGAATTCTATTTCTTCCCATATATGCCTATTTGTTTTAATTCTAAATAGATGTTTCCCAAAATGTGTACAATTTTTTGTTACTTTGGCTATTAGGATTATATAATCTTCCATATGAGAGTTTTTTTGAAGGCTAATGACAAATCTTCTGTCTTCACTGGGATAATGGGGTAATGTTATATATATACAGAAAGTATTCAGTAAGTATTCTATATTTTTCTTAAAAGAAAATAATGAAACTTGTCTTTTTTTCTATTAATATTATTAAACAGCTTAATACATTAAATTTCCAGCTTCAAGATTATTTTCACAAAAGAAGCATTGTTCAAGAAAGTCCCAAAGTTCTTTAAGTGCTCTTTAGCAAAACTCATACAAAATAAGTACTTCAGATGAACCCTAGTGTTTTGTGTCATTATGACTTGAAATTATAATAATTGATAATAAATACACCATTTTGGTGAGAAATACTTATAACAGGAGAAGATAGGCATGTGTTGGGTCATCAGTAGCTGAAAAATGTGAATACTTTCCATTCAATTTTTTCTATAAAAAATAAAAGTACTTAAAAAACTAAAGTGAGAAAAAAACATGTTTCCCAGTAATTGCAGACATTTTTTACAATGTTTAACAATTACAATAAACTTCATTTAAAAGGTATAAAAACAAAAATCTGGTTCAATTATACCAAATATAAAAATTTTAAGTAAATTGGAATGAGTCCTGTTCATGAGGTAATTATTAATTATTATAATTATTAATAAAATTAAGTAACAATTTAAATTTTTCTAATCTGAATTTCTATGTGAAAAAATTTGACCAGTATAAATAATGAAATAAAATTTTTGCTTAATATTTTACCTAGATATAAATACTTTGCCAGTTAATGCCTTTTATTCTACTAAAGTAAAAGAAACTTAAATGATGAACAGAAATAATTTTATGATAAAATAAAATAAATGGGTAAATAAAATAAAACATAAATAAAATAAATTGTTGAAGAATAAAGCATCAATTTGAGAGTCAAATATGAAAATATTTACAGTGAAGAATTAACTGTTTCTTAGTTTCCTGTGAAAATATGATTTTCATATACTCTTGCTACCACAATATTTAATTTATTCTTATAGATAAATTTGAGCTATTTTGAAAAATATATTAATACATAATTCTAAATTATATGTAAAACTTACATGCTTTATGAAATTTTTGTTTAACATCATGAATAGTAGCTGTTTGTGTCACCTGAAAAAGGAAAAGAGAAAACAGGAAAAGTGTTAATTTTTTCTATATATTTAAGGAAGAAATATATTTTAATGAATGAAGCATAAAATTTTTATAAAGTAAGCATATTTATTTATTTTATTTACCTTTTAATTACTACTAATGTTGCAATCTTGATACATTGCAATCAATAATATATCTTCTAAAAATTATATTTTTGGATATATAATAATTGTTTTATTTTATGACTTTGATCAAAGATTTTTCTCTAAAACATATTTTGGAATTTTCTCTGTCACAAACATCTAGTTTCTGTTTTCAAAACTCATGGAATTATCAATTGAAAATATGACATAATGCACAAGGGAGTATAAGGATGTGAAATTGGTTTATATAGACAATAGAAGGAAATGTTTATGTCAGACTTAGCATGTAAAAATCCCCTTCTTAAGCCCCATGTTTATGTTACTAAAACCTCCAATTGAATATTTGAAAGGTCCATTAAAATACATTCAAGATATATTATTTGAATCCTTTAAATAAATAAGTGTTTGACCAAATTTTTAGTCCTAATTTACTAAAACTAGCTCTTTTTAAAGTATAAAAATGAATAAAAGAAAATTTTACTCATCTAAATTAGAAAGTTCTTGAAGATGATATATCCATCCAGTTTAAGCTATCATAGTGCTTTTTGACTTTTTTGGCTTTATTCATATAAAATTCACAAATTTTATATTCCTCTCTCCTCTACCTCTGATTATTTTCATTTGATCACTTAATAAAATATATATCTTTTCTCTGAATATGTATAGAAACTTGATGAAATATATGATGATCATACAAGCATGTGTTTTATTTATTTATTATTTGTGCTACATTAAAGTTGCCTTAATGCTATTATGGAACAGTTAAATGAAAAATGCATAAATAGTCAAGCACATAATAATTGACCAGGCAGTTCTTATTATTATCATTATATTTCATTTGATATTTTATTGTATACTAAAAGTCTCATAACGAATAAATATATGTTAGCGAAGTCTTTGGCTTAATAAGACTATGACCAAAGATTCAGTATGTTGCTCAGGATTATTTTTTATTTATTTAATGTGGTTAATTTACACAAAAATTGTAAGATTTAAGTTTTAGACAATAGTATTAATTATCATTTATGTTAAGAATTCTGTGAATATAAAAATTTCAAATATTTTATATCATTGCTCTTCTCTGGAAGATTTTAGGAAATATTAGAAAAATAGTTTATAGAGAATATAATATTTATATTTTTTGCATATTGTACTTAATTGCAGTTTTGATGATTGATCTCTGATATTTAACTTTAAAAAAATGTGATTTATTTTAATAGTCTCCATTGTTTTATCTGTTATTTATTCTCTCAGCACTTTTATATGTTATTTCCTCTAATGAGGTAGCTTAAAACCTGTGCTATTCCTATAGTAACAAATATTTGTCCATTGGTTATTTCAAGAGCTCTCAAATTTTGAAAACATTTTCATGAGCAATAACCTGTCAATTAGGATTTAGTGTATGTTTCCTTCAGCACCTCATGAGGGTAACTTATCTTATGTTTATGTATTGTTTGTTCAACCTATAAGGATCTTGAGGACAATGACCTGCTGTGACTATAAATTGTGTGTCAAAAGTTAGTATTCTGCAAAGCACATGATGAAATCTTAGCTTTTGTAGAAGTAATCAATAAATCTATGCAAATTCATATGAAACCAGAATAAGAATTGATGTTTCTTCATCAGATTGGAAACATCTTTCTTAAATGGAGAAGTAGTATGCTATTTTTTACACCATAATAATTTGAATGGCAATCTTTTAATTGTATATAGAAATTTTTTTTCCCTCAAAGTTGCACTCCTTTAAGCTAAGATTACATTATCTTGAAAGAAACCTACATGTTGAATAGGATTGCATTAAAACTTCTAAAGAAGGTTTTTAAAAAATTTTATTTGACTTTCGTGTTAGAAAAGTGCTCATCTAAGTCTTTGAGATCTGTCCTTTCTAGAGTTCTTTTAGACAAAAACATCAGAAAAAAATTAACCACTAAATGATTCAGACATCTACTCAATTAGCCACAAGACTGTGCTTGTATCTGCTCTTTTAGTCCTTTAGTTGTACTCAGAACACAAAGAAAGGAAACTATGATAATTAACAGAGCACATAAGATCTTCGGATTGCTAAATTGATGTCCCAGTGGCTTCATCAGGGAGTTTATTTATAACTTCTACTTTTTAGCCAGTTTTTTTAGCATCTTAAAAAGGACAAACTAACATCACAGTAATTTATTCATTTTCATAAATCACAATTAATTACACAAATGGGAGAAATAAGTATTTCTGCATTGGATATCCCAAAATTCTCTTTATTAACATTAATTTTTCATCAGAGGAAATGGAATCATAAAATAGTTACATAGAAAGTTAAATGATGTTTGTTAGTTGACCCCAAAATTCACTTTTAAATTTTAACTGATCATAGTTGACATTTGGTTCATTACTATTTTATCTCACATTTACTTTTATGGACACAGAAAGAGCTTTTCACATTCAAGATCAAGTTCTGTTTTAGAGAAAATTTTTCTTGTACTTAGAGCAGGAAGAGCCCTGACCCTTCTACCAAGGTTTCCACCTATTGAAAGCTGTTTTTTAAAAATAAAAAATGTTTTCCACCACTGACCAGATCCAGGAACTGCTGGTTCTTCCCTAAGCTGTTCTGCAGCCCTCACATGTGCAATATGCCAGGACATAACTAAGATATAATCTTCCTGGAGTGGTGGCAGGGGGCATCTTGACCATCTTTCGTGTGTCAAAATTTAGTGCAGACTGATTCATTGCACATGTGCAGATCGCCACATAAAGTGAAAACCCTGGTGCCAAGATTCAAGAATTGACAAGATATGTGCAAAGATCCTGAGACTGTGTGCAACATGTGGCTGCAATCTGCATAAACCCACTTCTTTATCTTTATAAGCTTTCTTCCTTGTGCACTGGGAGAGCCAGACAGGAACCCCTGATCTGTGTACTATTTCCCTTATGCTGAAGCATAAAACCCAATAAAAGCCTCATTTGGTTGATTGCTTATCTCCCCTTGAATTTTACCTCAAAAGTGATCAAATTAATCCAAGACTCTGCTGGTAACAGTAAGAGTGGTACTGTTAAGAGCTAAGATTCCACAATGCTAAGGGCTGGCAACAGTACTTCCACAACTTTGTAAAAGTTTGGGCCACTTTCTTACACTTCTAAAATTAAATGATGACACCAACATACTATTGATTCTGCCTAGAAGAATGCAATTAAGTGATAAGAAAAGCAATAACTATTAGAAATTTATTTGGAAGTGCAATTATAATATGTGAACCAGAAATTGACAGTAAACACTGTGATAAAAAATGTCTATAATTAAAGACAGAAAGAATAGACTGAAAGACAAATTACATATAAATGATTATATAGAGAGCTATGAAAATACAACTACAAAATAGTGCAGGGTTGAGAACATCCTTTTCAAATAAAAATATCGAAAAAATATACATATATGTACACACACACACATAAAGATGTGAAATCATAAAATGTGTCATTGGTTTCCCTGATGATTTAAGGTAACCCCCATTCTAATATACATAGCATCTTTTGGGAAATGATGTCAGCTTTCTAAAAAGTAGAACATACCAACATCTTTAAACATCAGACATTTTTAATCCATCCAATTTGATGAATTCTTCCTCAAATATATTTCTTGTTTTACTTCACGAATAAGGACAATTTAAGTGGTTTTGGGGAAATTGAAGAACTATGGAAAATTAATGTATTTTAGTAAATATTTGTTCTAATCCTCATCCTATTTTTTCAGGAAGTGATGTTTGCTGTTGTTGGACTTGGCATTTTGTCTTACTTTGACCAGTGGAATGTGGGCAGTAGAAACACTATCTCCATTTCAAGCCTTAGTCCTTGAAAGGAATTGTATGTTTTTATATACATATCGGGAAGCAATTGACTTCTACCAAGATGACTTATGTAACCTAAAGCTGCTAGTTCTCATTTCTTGAACTTGTTCCTGCACTTATATATTATGGATCTCACATGTCTTTTTTAGAAACCAGATTATTTCAACTAAGCAAATAAGTTAATAGATTTGAATGAAGAATCAGGATGTCTTATATAATTATAGTGAATTAACTTTAACACATCAATCTTTGAATAAACATGTTTATTCCAAAGAGCCCTGGCTTATTCTTACAGATTTATAATTGTTGAGATATTTGTGGTCCCTTCCTAGACATGCCTCCCAGAGGTACTATTTTCTGTCTTTACTGTATTGAACTCAGGTATAGTCATACGACTTGACTGTCCTGTGAAATGTGAGAGGAAGTTACGCACTTATCATTCAGGTAGAAACTCCAAGAAGCAGCACGTAAATTCACTACCATTCTGCTCATTTTCTTTTGTAAGTTGACAATCATAGAAACAAGAACTGCTTAATGAATTTGATCCAAAGCAAAGAGAGCTCAGCACAAGGCCATAGTTCATCTATATTGGGTATTAAACATTGGTTGTAAAACATTATTGATTATTTGAAATCATTACTGAGTGTAAGCTGAAAGGTACTCTGGTTTATATATATGTTTATAATATACTTATTATATATTATAAAACGCTAGGTGTTTGGGGGTATAATGCAATTTTATATCCTACAACCCTAAGAGATACAGATTTAAAATAAATTTTGAAATCTAATTTTAAAAGGTCACTTCAGATTTTGAAGCTATAGTCATGTATTTTTTTTATCTACTTCAAGATTTATGTTACAGTTTTTAAAGTATGGATAATGTGAAAGGAGCTCTCAGTAAAAATAATTAGAGAGGAAAATAAACATTAGAGAGTTCATATTATTAATGGATTGCTTGACATCAAACTACAAAGAGGCTACAATATTTCTGCCTCATTGACTCAATGTTCTCATAAATGCTATTACACATTGTCAGCCACTAAAAGTGATCATCTAACTTTTCAAATTTAACTGTATGTATTGCATAGTCACAAAATAAGATTCATCCTGAACACTTAAACAAATTCAGAGTATTTTTCATCTTAGAGAAAAATGAACATTTAGCTTTTAGTGTGTTCAAAATTTTGAAAAATGTTTGAAGATTAACTGATATATGGAGCTTTACCACATTCATTATATCACCTTGGTTATCCTGTGTAAAAATTAAGTTATTTATGTAGAAGGCTGATCTTATTAATGCCATATCCTAATTTTCATACTCCAAAATGTATAGTCTCAATGCCAAGTTGTTTTTATAGCTGCAAACTTACTTTTACAATTGGTTATTTAACATGTCTACATGGATGTCTCAACTAAGTCCAAAACTAAACAGTCAGAACTAAACACAATATGTGTTTTGCCAATAACTGCTTCTATTCTATTAATGACTTCAATAATCACACAATTTTTCAAGCCAGAATCATGACAGTTGAATTTCATTTTCTGAAAAATTTCATAATCCCAGTGATTGAACTTCATATACCTAAAATCAACTCACTTCTGCCTTATACATTCAATATTACCTGCTAGAGCCAGAAGTGGTTGTACATGCCTCTTATTCCAGCAACTCTGCAGACTGAGGCAGAAGGATCATAGATTTGAGGCCAGTCTCAGCAACTTAGGGAAGCCCTTCACAGCTTCTTGTCTCAAAATAACGCTGAAGATATAGCTCAGCATTAAAGTGCCCCTGGGTTCAATACCCATACACACACACACACACACACATTACTTGCTAGAAAACCTAGTATATATTAAGCACTCACTAAATATTCATTGAAGAGTTTAAAATTCAATGGATTATCTAATATAGTCAATTTGTAATTGCTTTAGGTGAGCAATAAAATACTTTGCAATTCTGACATAGAATTTTAAGTGACTTTTGACAATGATACATATACGAAGAATTAAGCATAAGTATTTCACAATGACATAGAAAAACTTCTCTGCATCCTGTTTCTTCGTTATGGATCTTTCTAATGATTAAACAGTCTTTAATGATAAACTGACAAAATCGTGAAAGCAATTTTAATTTCAGTTTAATTGGATGTACCTGTTAGAAAAGTCTAGATTGTGCTGCAAAACTCAGTGGTTTAAAGTAGTCAGTGGTTATTTTCCACACATATAAGATACGTATTGCACAGACTGGTTAGTAGTATATCCTTCTGCATTTATTTTATTCTAAGATCAAACAGACAAAAGTGTTATCATCTACAACGTTGTTTCTAGGGCAGACACTTTTAAGAAGGTGGTGAAATAAGTTTAATTGTTAAAGCTTCCCTGTGTTAACAAATGTATGTCTTCTACCTGCATTTCACAACACAAAATAATTACTTCAGTGAGGTAGGTAAGGTGAATCCTAACATGTTCCTATGTAACAACCAGTCAAGAAAAACATTAATAAGACTATTAATATTTACAGAAGTCTACCCTTCTGATCATCTAATATTTGTTACAATATTTTTTATATTTCCCAAATATATACTCTATATTCTTGTAGAAGTAGTGTAAAATTCCTTCTGATCATGGGATCAAAGCTCAAATTTCAGAAGTTCTGAGTTATCTGATCCGGAGTTCTCTTCCTACTCTTTAGGAGCCTACAATGATTTGAATGTTTAAAAAGTCACAGTCCTTTGTAGTCCAGACTGATAGGTATTTTGAGAATAGCTTCAAACTCTTTTTTGTTTGTTTGTCAGTTACTTGTGCTGTTATGTGAACTAATTTCTTCTAGAACCCATTGCCAAAGGCATCCAATAGCAATCCACTAGCAGTATTAATTTATTTCTACCCTCTTTTGTTAGATCAGCAAATTCACTAGTTTTATACTATATTTATAAGTTAATTTAGGGAATACATTCAGTGATTATTTTACAATTATATTACCCAGATTTTCACATTGGCAGCTTCTAATGTTTTCTTCACTATCTGTCAATGAACAGTTAAGCTATTGTTGCATTATTTAAATATTACAACATCACATCATTCTTAGTACTAAGTGGTGCATGAGTCAGAATCATACAGGTTATGCATGACTGACAGACAAACCACAACATCTTAGAATCTCAAAATAATAAAATTTGATTTGTTGATCATGATAGACATTCCTCACAAGATCATTGTTTTCCCAGTATCCAAATCTAGGACTTAAACTACAAATGTACCCACCACCTATATGGGACGACTAGCATTTAAAATAGTGAGAAGAAAAACAATTCCAAATTTTGCTTGACTCAAATCAAGAAAAAAAATTACATAAATGAATTCCTCTCATGTTTCCTTATTTTACTAAAATACATTACATGATTACATCTAGGTCCAAAGGGATAGAGAAGTATGACTTTGACTGCAAAGGTGGGCATTCAATGTTCCCATGTGTGTGGGAAAGAGGAAGATCATTATGCCTGAATTCCCCATTACAATCTTACAATCACAGAAGTTTCTAGGTGAGAAACTTACTTTTTAAAAATAATTATATATAATTTTTAAATTCCTGTAATAAGAGAGATTGCTATTTGTTTATGCCACCTTAATGAGGATATTAAACATGGAAAAAAGTGTGAGAATATTTCAGTTTATTGAGAAATATTAATTACAGTTTTCCTATTATTTTTCTGTGTGTTTTTTTTTCTTTTGACATCTTACTAAAAATAACTATAAATATAGTAAAGTTAGCATATGTATTATTAGTGTATCAAATAATTTATATATGGAATTCATGGGTTAAAAGATGAATTATTAAAATTATTCATAGTGAAATATTTTAATTATATTAAGCTTGATTTACAATTTAAGTGTTTTTTAAATGTAACTGTTAAGTCAGAGGCAGACACAGAAAGCCACCACCGCACCACGCCGCGCGGGCACCCAACCAGAAAGTTCGCTTGGGAGACACTTCTCGAATGTCTCTCTCCCCTTCCCCATCACCACCCGGAGACAGTCCGCCCACCGTCGCGCAACAAACGCAGCACGCATGCGCCGAACGCAGCACACATGCGCTAAATACACCAAAATGGCGGCCCCCAGTGGTCTGTACGGAAGAAATAGTGAACCTCCCACATGAGAATCTCCATGGCTCTCGGCTCATACTGGAAGAAATCTGACCTCACCAGCTGCACCAAACCAATCTCAAAGGACACTGGACTCTAAGTCAACACCTCTTCCTGGCCTCAAGCCTGCCTTTTCCGGATGGGGAAAGGCCTTATATAACCCTGTGTAGCACGAGGTATGGAGCCTTTTCTCCGACCTGTTCGAGCCTGGTAACTGGGCGGAGAACTGGTCCGGGAGCATATTTCTCAGAATAAAAGCCTGTTTTAGTCCTGTTTCACTTCCATCTGGTTGTTCGGCTTACAGTAACTATGTACAAATTCCTTAAACTTTTATTTGACTAAGTGTAATCATGAAGTTAGTAGATAAAGCCATGAAAGACTGCTAAAAAATCTTGGGATTTATTTTATTCTTATCCTATAAGGAATTCCAATACATTATATTTGTTCAGTAAGATATGATAAAATAGTCATGTTTTAATGATTTTTGTTAATAAACATTGGTGTTGCATTAATAAATGGTGGGCTCCTTTTCTTGTGGGAAGCAAATGTAAGTAACAAAATATTATGATGTGAAAGTAAATTTTTATCATTTTATAGAATATTTAATATTATATGCAATTCTAAATTCTATCATACATTAAAATTTTGAAAACATTTCTTATCTAGAATATTTGCAATGACCATAAATTTGTATTACTATGATATTTTTTCTGAGTCTTAAATAAGAATCCATTGTGCATGTTATTTTATTTTCTAGATAGCTAGCCAGATGTCACATGCATCTTTATAGATGTCACATGCATCTTTATTATGTTTGAATGTTTGCCTCCTTCAAAACTCTTATTGAATTTTAATTATCAATGTAATGCCAGTTGGGAGGTGGGACCTCTAAGAGTTGATTTGATGAATAGATCCAATGCGTTAATCCAAGGACATTTAGGAGTTATATCTCTCTTGGCTTTTCTGCTCATCTGCCATTTAGGAATCAATGTTCCTATTCTTCAAAGGATGCAGTGTTCAAGATGCCACCTTGGAAGGTGAGATGGAACCTTTCCCAGACACCAAACCTTCCAGTGCCTTCATCTCAAGGTCTTCAGAACTGTGAGAAACACACTTCTGTTCTTTATAAATCACTTTGTGGTATTATATTATTTGGCTAAATCTAATCACAGGATGATAAGTTAAAGCCATGAAGAACTGGAACCATTTGGAATGTTGTTTCATTCTCATCTTTTAATGAATTCCAATATATTAGATCAGTAAGATAAGATAGTCATGTTTCAATCATTTTTCACTAAGCCCAGAATAGACTAAGAAAAGTATGCATTTCAAACATCATATATATGTGTTTGTTTGTATCTGCATATGTGTAATCGTATAGTTGGAAAATTCAGATTACCTGAAATAAAAGAATAGGTTATAAAAAATAAGTCAATTTTTTTCTTTCAAACAAAGTACATAATTTTAATCCTTAATCAAGACATTTGTTTCTTGAGTAAAGTAAGAGACACATAGCTCAATTAATGCTAAAATTATAAAGTCAATTATTTTACATGAATTTTAGTGTTATTGCCACTGTTATCATGACCATGTAAAATGACCATAAAAGCAAATTTGCAAGTAATAATAAAAGTTCCCTCCTCATTGCAGTATGATAGGAAGCTTAGCCTCTGTTCCTTGTGGTACAGAAGTAGTAACTATAATAATATAACCCTTTTTTCATTGTTGTGCAATTTGCTCTTTAAAAAAAAATTATCATTTTCTTTTGAAAGTAACAAAATTAATCTATTCAATAGGTTTCAAGAATATGTTAATCCTACAGACTTAAATATAGAAAAGTTAACCATATAATTTATAATTCAAACCAAGATAATTTTAAATGCAAAAGAAGTAAATGTGCTGTCAATAAATACATCAGGAAACAAGGACAAAAATGATTATATTGATAAGGAATTTTACTTCTGCTCCTCTAGTTATAGGTTTCTAGTAGAAATACTATAGACTTTTAAAGAAACAGTGTTTTTTGGGATGCTATAAGTTAGACAACTTCAGTGCTTTATATATAAATAATGCTATTTTTATCACTTCAATAGAAATCAGAATTTTTAAATACAGCAGTAAATTTGCCAGTTAGTTTTGTGTTATGTTTAAAATGCTTATCTCATACTTGTTACATTTTTAAAAATTAATATGTAGAGACATAACATTGGGAACCATTAATAACACTGCTAGTAGTAATGATTAACATCATTGAATGTATAATAAGTCCAGTACTATTTCAAGACCTTTACCTTTATTAAATAATTTAATTCACACACCAAATTTATGGCTTAAGATATATTATTTCATTTTATGGATGAGAAAACTTTGATTCAACATGATATAAATAATTTATCAAGGTCACATAATTAAGCTACAGAGTTGGAATTTGAATGAAAATAGTTGGGTTTTAAACCTTATTCTTAACCACTATGCTACACTGTTTGTCAGGAGAAGATAAAATGGGAGTGGAAGGTATAGAAAAATATATTGAGCACTTATTGTGCGGCAGGCATTATTTTAGGATCTATACAGATACTCTATCAAACAACATAAAAAACCTTGTGAAGTATATGATAATAAGCTTTTTTAAAAGATAAAAAATCTCTTCCTAAAAATTTAAAAATCATAGGAAATTAGATATTTTAACCAAATTATACTTATATACTAAAGTTATGACATACTTGGATTATTAACTCAAATTATAGAAATTATTTTTAAACAAAGATCTTAAAGAGAAATCAGGTTTATACAATGCCAGAAATGCTGATTAAAATATGAAGGCTAACAAATAAATAAATAGTCTATTCTATAATTACAAAAAAAAAAAAACCCTATTTGACTTTTCTTTCCACTTTGAAATGAAGCATTTTATTTTAGCAATGAACAATTCAGATTTGTGACTGTTCTTGATGTTTGTATTCGTACTATCTCAAGAGTTAAAGAAATTCTAGATAAAAATAGCTTTTAAGATAAAGGTAGTTTATCAATAATTTACAGGGCGATTGCTGAAATGCAGTAATAGAAAACCTGAATCATTTCCTCAGGTTTTATGTTAAAGTCTTGACTGAATTAAGTTCAGATTGTAACTGGATTTTAAATGAAGTTTCTAAGGAACACATAATAAATCCATATTCAGTGGTGTATAGGACAGTATTGACAAACAAAAGACTCATTTAGACAGCTAGCAATTCATCAAAGATTTTACAAATAGAAATTACTAATTACATTAGATTATAATTTATAACAAGTAAAATAACCAATAATTGCAAAGTCGTAACTTGAAGAAATATTAAGGGTCTATTTTAGGGGCATTAAAAATAGATAATGGGAAAACTTAAAAAGAAGAAAAAAAGGGCAGCTAATAATTTCTTTTGTTTTCACCAAATGTTAGAACGATGAGTTTATAAGAAATAAGAGGTAGAACATTCCTTGAAGGAATAAGATTAATTCTGAAATATAATATGGTATCTGGATATAGTGCACAATTCAAAACAAATCTTTCAAAAACAAAACCAACTTCTGCTAGAAAGCTAAGCGGATTCCACATTGATAGGCTTAATGTGGTGACAGACTGGTGGGCTCAGGTTACTCAGTGGAATCCCAGAGGATCAACAGGAATTGAAGATTACTTGATGACTGTCAGTTTAAAAATCCACTAATAAAGTATTATATACTAATGGTGTTCAGCTTGAGGAGTTTGCACATATGAAACCTTAAGTAGGTAAGGAGTTCACCCTGGTATTCCTTTCTAAACTCTTCAGAAGTGTCTCTATAATATTATGCTTTCAGTTAAAGCTGCAAGGCCAAGGATCTAAGGTATTTAGAGGAGATAATTTCTACTGGAAGAGACTGCCCTTTTTTGTTAGAGATATCCCCATGATAATCTTTCCAGGCACTGGAACTGTTAATAACTGGAAGAGATTTCAAGTTACTCTCAAATTTCTTCAGTAGAAAGCATTGTCTGGGCTCAATCTTCACCTTATTCTTACTTCTATTTTAGTTTGTGTTACATTATCTCTAGACTAAGGGTACAATTTAAATGTTATGTAAGTAGCTGCTATACTATACTGTTAAGGGAACAATGATACAAACAGTTGATAGATACTCAGTTCAGATACAGTTTTTTTTTTCCACTACTTTAAATTCAGACAATAAGGGAAAAAAGGAAATAAATATTCTAGGCTTATGACTGTGTAAGATATTTTTGTTACTACTTCATAATAATCAATTGAATGAACTTTAAGTGTAATATCATATTCAAATTAAGCTTTTCATTCAAACTTTTGAGCTCTTGTCATGTACTTATGTGTATAGCATAATTTTCAAGGCATAAAGTAAAATATTACATAAGTAAAGGTAAATTTGAGATTACTCACAATTAAGTACTATGTAGATATTAGGTGATTTCCTTAAACAAATTGTAGCAAAAATATATTTAATAACTCATAGGCTTCTAATAACATAAACTTAAACCTACAGGGAGTACAAATTTGTGCCCAGAAATATGTGGTATGATAACTTTGAGTCATAATGTGCTATAATTATCAGTGTCCTCCTGATACGTGCTTGACCCTTCAGACCTCTCTAAAGCTTTGGATAATGTAATACATGAGGTAATGGAATGCTCATTTCTCAATGTTGTTTAAATTACTGCTCATTTGTTAAATGCTAATTTTAATGAGGAATAAGTTAAAGAAAGTTGTTAAGTAACCAGGAGCACAAAACTTAGTGATACGAATGATAAGAAAAACCACAAGGATTCATGAAGCTCTCTCATGAGTGGGATTAGTTAACTTTTGAAGAGACCTATCAGTTTCCTAGACCATTTTGCTGTGTGAGCACTTTCTTCTATAGGAAGAAGGTAGCCATTCATTTTTGCACGAGGAAGACTTCACCACTCTGGGGGCTCCTTGACCTTGTATTCCTAACTTCCATTACTTTGAGGAATAAATTTCTGGGTTTTTTATAAGCCATTTAGTCTATGGTAATTTTGTTATGGCAGCCCAAACTGATTGAGACAGACTGCTGATGTTCAGTAAAAACAGAAGTAGAATATGTATATGTGTATATAAGTTTAAAGAAGTTAAGTATTTAAGTTTAAAGAAGCACTGAAAGATTTTTACTTTGTATTGTTTTATACTTATTCTAAAACAGAGATTATGCACAAAAAAACTTATTTCCATTAGTGCTTTTAGTAGCATGTGAAATTTTTATTGAACTTTTCTTTATTTAGTAGCTCTCTAAATATATAATGGATGTGAGAATTTAGTTTTATTATTAAATTTATAAATTTCAATTTGTTAACTATATCCTAATATATTCAAGGCTCTGTGTTAAAGCAATTTGAGGAAATTCTTTATGTAAGATGGTAGTTTGGGGTACCTCCAATGGGATATCGTATATCAATATAACATAAGGGAAACGAAAATAAGAGTCTTGCCTAATGTCATGAACTATTTAAGTGTGAGAGGTGTTTGAGTATCTGCAAAGCCTAAGCAAATCCCAAGAGATCATGTTGCCTCTCAAATGTGACACTTCTGAGCAGGTTCCCAAAAGATCTGCTTCTCTGTTTTACTGAATCATCTTAGATTCATACTATTTGTTTTATCTTCCACCTAGTTGTCAAATTTAATTTTCTGAAACAGAGATCTGAAAAAGCACTCTCCTAACTTATGATGTAAAGTCTCAATGCTTTAACAAGGCAGCCAGGTCCTCTGTCATCAGCCATGCCATACCATTTTATTCTCAGTTTGTTTCATTCTACCACAAAATGCATACACATAATTACATTAGGCCAGGACTCTTACTTACAATACCCGTTTTTTGCGTATAATATGTTGTTAATTATTCTTCTTGGAATTCTCTTTTCAAATCACCCAGGCTAATATATTGTTTTATGTGGTTTTTAAGATTTATAAATGCATCCTTTAATGAAATACTTTTTGAATCTCATCCTCACACCTAACCTTCTATAGACAAAGAATTATTTCCCTAGCTCTTTTAGTATGGTTCAAGTTAAATTTGTGTGTGCCATGTACCATATTACAACTTATTTTAAAATATGTAATCTTTCTTTCCACGTTCATATATCTTAGAGAAAGAAAAATATTTGATTTGCAACCCATGTAATCTGTAGTAGCTACTATACATAGTTCCTTGTGCAATTTGAATAACAAAATAGGCATACCCCTCTCACCTTTATTTATCTACCTTGGTCATAGTCATCATTATATTTCCTTATACAGAAATGTCGTCTAAGTCTGTGTACTTTTGGAACAAGTGTTTTTAACTATTAAATTTTTACATTCAATCTCAATTTAATAAAAAACAGACCATCTTTTAATTTTACAACATGTTCCACTTGTTTTTCTTTCCATAATGGTTAGCATTTCTTTTTCTATCCTGTTTTTCTAAATTTTCTGTCAAGTAAAAATTTCCAAAGAAAAGAGTTTTATTCTCTTCTCATAGGTCAATTAAATCATTTAAGTATCATCTATTTTCTATATTTACAACACAAACCATTGAGAGTTATTAGTTTACCTTGCCTGTCAACAGAATACTATCTTTGGAATAGAATGCAGGAGGAGCCTGGATGTGACATGTTCTAATTTTATATCCAAGATGTATTTGTTGTGCAAAAGCATTTAAGTCACATGATCTGTTTGAATCATGGCAATTTTAAGAAGTTCATTTCCATGCCATCTAACTCAGTGCTTCTCAAACTATGTAGTAAAAAGTTTCATTTTTATTTCTATGTTTTCATGAACTGATTATTGAAAATACAATGAAAATAAATTACAAATAATTAAATAATAGTTTACCAAAGATAAGTCGCACTTCATTATTATTATTAGAGTGAAAAAGCACAGTTATTCTTTCATATTCTGTGATAGCTTAGCACATTTCCAACTATTGGATTAGATAAAACATATAATAGATGCTTGAAAAAACTTTTATTAGGATGAACAACACATCTGCTTATAGGATCTTGTAAGTGGCACACAAAGGACTTGTCATCTCTATTGGACCATGTGAAATGGACCGATTGTGGCAGAAGACACTCCAGGCAAAGGAATCAAATTTGCTCAAAATTCAAAGAATAGAAATTGCAAAATGAGGTCTAGGAATGGTAAGCTGGATAGAATGATGAAACATGTGGTAGTAATAGAAAGCAGGTAAAAGCAATTCCAAGAACAGGAATCCCAAGAAGGCTGCATAAGAGAGTGCAAAACTGAAAATGAACTGGCACTAGTAAGTTAGTCCAAAGACCCACTACCTACAAAAGAAAAATCTGCCAACAAAGTCAAATTTCTCATCCTCTATTGATTGTCATAACCTATTCCTCTCAAATCCCTTCACCTAAGGTTACAAGAAAGTTACATCTGTTCTAAAGGCAAGGTCATCTCCTTTTGTTTTCTACCCCAAATTACCATTCTTCCTTAACTATGTAGATATCTTTGCTTTTAAAATTACTTCAAGAATGTTTGTCTTTCACAGTAGAGGATAAATCTGAGGATAGGAACTGTGTCTCTTTGAATCATGGCATTATCCAAAACATATAATACAGTATATCTATTTAGATAATGAAAAAAGTGATTGCAACACTTCACAGTGTAAATATAGAGAGCTGGACAACTATAGAATCTGACAAGTGTCAATTATTCTTCTAAATGCATTTTTAAAAACATTTATTTATGTAGAATTTCTAAATGGAGTCTGATTACATCTCATGTATTAGAAGACAGTAATGGTATCTTCTTCATAGCTTACAGCCATAAAATTAACAAAACCGAATTGAGGCCAAGGGCAATCATTAATGCCTCTCAGGGCAGAGTATTAAGATTTCCTGTTATGAGTAAGGTGCACAGGTTCATTCATAGCTTGGTTATGTCACAAGCTACGTTCTTCATTTCAACTGTGTGCCACAATTTCTTCCTCTATAAAGGGAAAGAAAAAATAATACCTAATACATTTGCAGAAAAGGATAATAAGGGACAGAGACATTGGACCATTCCCAAAAAAAAAGAAAGAAAGAGAACATACTCTGAAGTTTATATTAGAAACTTCTTGCAAATGCATTCAAAGCTCATAAATTTTTAATTATGTCATGCTCTTTCAGAAGTAGTGGAAGGAAGAGGACTGAGAAGGAGAAGAAAAGGGGGAACAAATGAGAGAAAGGGGAGAAGTAGAGAAAGAAAAAGGAAGGAAAACAAGACATTGTTATTTTTATGAACATGAGGTTCTGAAACTTCCAGAAGCCATTCTAAGGCAGATGTCATTTTCATGTTATAGATAAGCATATCAAGACATGAGTATACTAAGTATTAGGGGCAAAGTAAAACATTAAAAGTGACAATCTTGACAATTCTCAAAAATTCTCAAAATTTCCAAGAGTTAAATGTACAATTTTTATGCAGCCTTCCAATTCCACAATGCTCCCTACAATTCTCTGGTATTTTTGCCACTAGAAAGATCAGAAAATCAAGCTGTGCGCTGTGGCACACACCTGTAATCCCAGCACTTAGGGAGACTGAGACAGGAAAGTCGCAAATTCAAAGCCAGCCTCAGGAATGGAGAGGCGCTAAGCAACTCAGTGAGACCCTGTCTCTACATAAAACACAAAATAGGGCTGGGGATGTGGCTCAGTGGTCAAGTGCCTGTGAGTTCAATCCCCAGTACCAAAAAAAAAAAAAGAAAGAAAGAAAGAAAGAAAGATCAGAAAATCATTGAGCACTTTGTTTTATTTGTAAGAAATATTTAGAAAGTTTTTCAGAATTTTGACATAACAAAAACAAATTACCAGAAAAAGTGCTCTTGAGGTCAATTTCCTTGGAGAAAAGATCAAAGAGCAACTGGAAAGATACTGGAAACATTTATCAGTCCTAGCTTTTAGAGTTCTTGCCATGCTTTTGATTCAATGACTTATCACCAGATAAGCTTCTGACATTTTCCAAAATAGAAGTGAGACAAAAATAGGCAGCGGTGTAAATTCATTGTTAAAGTTTTAAAATTTATTTTTGATATTTGTTTGATCTGTTCATTTTATCATGCTTAATTAGCTATGTTAATCATTCATTGGAACTAATTAAATCTGATATTGCTAAAATGTGCTAACGTTTGTCATCAGAGCATGACTATTAATAAGTTATGTGCTGATACAAAGTTAACATTATCTTCATCTGTGTGGGGGGCAAGCCATGAGGAATTTGGGATCTGGTGAAACTGTTTTAGGAAATGCCTTTTTATGTGAATATATTTGCATTTATTCCAATAATAATTTTATTCAGAAAACAGCAGGATATATTTTCAATATTATATTTGTCCATCTCAAATCTCTCTACTAGATTTGTGTCTACTGCCAAGTCCACATAATTCTCAAACAGGTGTCCATTTATTCAGTACATACTGTCTAAACACTTGGTGCCAAACATCACTGTAAATGCAGAAAATATGGAAGTGAAAAACAAGTAGCCAACAAAACCTTCGCTTTTGTGAAGCTGACATTAAGGGTAGGACAAATAATAAACTAAATTTTAAAAATGTATGTTAGAGGGGTCGAGTGCCCCTGAGTTCAATCCCCAGTACCCCCCAAAAAAAAAAAATGTATGTTAGATGGTAACAAATTCAGCAGATTATTAAAACAGGAAAAGTAATAGTGTTGATAGGCTTTGCAGTTTTACTCAATAAGTTTGCAGGAATTCATGTCTGTTGAGATATAAAGGTGGCTTTGACTAGTTTTGAGAAGAGCATGGTATTATCTGACACAGTTCAACAGGCTCTTTCTGGTTGCTATGTAGGGAATATATTGAAAGTGCTAGTGACAAAAGCAGGGTGAAGATTTAGGAGTCCTGGCAGTACAGGTGGTGCAAATTTGTCAGTCTGGAGATATTTTGGAGGTATTGCCAAGAAGATGGATTGCATGTGGGGTGTGAGATTAAGAGATGATGAATCATGACCCCTCAAGCTATTTGAAGAATATGTCTTCCACTTATTTATTTGGAGAACAATGTAAAATATTACTGGGAAAAGACAAATTTTTAGGTATACTAAGTTTGAAATATCTAGGAAAGATCCAGATGGATGGATATATAAGTAAATAGATTACAAGATAGATAGATAGATAGATAGATAGATAGATAGATAGATAGATAGATAAACAGAAATTTTCAGTTCAGGAAGAGAAATAGGCCGCAGTTATATACTTTTAAGTCATAAATAAGAAGACAATAGTTACAACTATGGAATTAAATATGGCAATTCTTGAAGATGGAAAGAAGTTCTGATGACTGAGTTGAGTGTCTACACCTAATACACCAAACGATGAATCTGCAGAGAAGAAAGGTAGAAGCCCACAAAGTACTACAGGCTTAAATACCCAAACTCAACAAAATCAAACAAAATGTTTTATAGAAGAGGATCTGATTGGTGGCACATGCCTGTAATGCCAGCAACTCAGAAGGCTGAAGCAGGAGGATCACACATTTGAGGCCAGCCTCAGCAACTTAGTGAGATCCTGTCTCAAAATAAAAAAATAAATAAGAAGATCTGAGGATGCAGCTCAATGGTAAAACACTCTTGGATTCAATCCCAATACCACAAAGAAAAAAAGAAAAATGAATTTATTAACAGTGGAAAATGTTGTCAACATAGCATGGGAATGGCCCTTTGAATTTAGCAGAAGTATTTGCCACTGCCTTCCTGGTGACTTCAGCAAACTCAGATTCTGAACAGTAATGGAAGCAAATGCCCCAATGGAAGAGGCTTAGGATAGAATGAGAAAAGATGAATGAGGATAGATAATTATGACACTTGAAAGCAAGGAGAGTAAAGGACTAAAGCTGTAAAAATTAGTAGAGGCAAGAGAAGGTTTTCTGTTGTTTGTTACATGTCGTATGTATCTGTGTTTGTGTCAGGTAAAAATATGATTCATATTTTCTGTAATCCCAGGATTTATCTTGATATTTTTTTATTTATCTTTATACTCTTTTATATTTATCTTTATATTTTTTTCTTTATATTATATAAGATTTATCTTTATATTTTTTCCTTAGGAGTATTTTGAATAGTTACTTTACCTGTTTTAAAGTTTGAGTTGTAATATCTGACACAAAACAAAATTTTGCTAGAGAATACATTATTAAGATACATATAGCCTACTCAAGATATTTGAAGATATTATATCTAACATAAACATTGTAACAAGTCATGTCATTTGATAATCAAATACCAAAATATATTTAAAATCCTAAGCCTGTTATAAAGTTTTATTTTTTTAAAATTTTTGTGTATAACCACATTGTCTTTCAAAATAGTTATTAAAATGTTTTTAAAAAAAAACTTTGTTTCTGTCATGTTTAAGCCATTATTCTTCTCTTTAATATAAGCTCACAAAACGAATTTTATTAACCTGTATTCCAAATAAAAGAAGAAATTTACTAGCTTTTGTAAGTATTGAAATATCATAAGCATGATGTAGCAGGGATTCAGTTCAGGCATGTTTAGTTCAAAAGTACATCATACTAAACTTGTACTACCTTATAACATGATAAGTACTGAAAGATAGGGACCAAGTTATAAGCAACATTTGTTGTGTACACTGGGTAAAGCCAAGTGCAAAAATAGGCACTTAAAATGATTTTACTTAATAGCTACTAAGCTGTCTAAGAAAACAGTGTCATGAACAACAAACAAAATTTATCTTTCTAGTATTTATAAGTTCAAACTGCTATGAACTTATAAAATGTTCATGAATTAAAAAAATAATTATCATGAATTAAAAAAATAATTATCCAGTTTTTGTGTCTCAAGTGTGCCATCAGTATTATGAAACAATTTCCCAAATTACAAAATAAAAATAAGAAAAAATGCAATCCAATTCTACTGTGAAGTCGAAGATTTGAATGCAGTAACTTGCACATTCTATAAGTTGTGCAGTAAAGGAAGGTGCAGAATCCAAAGTTAATCCCCTATTTAGCCTACTGGACTTCTATAAAGTTCTTCTACTTGAAGTGAATACATCAGGACTCTAACTGTTCACATGTAAAATGATTTAGAAAAAATCTTTAAGAATGATGACTTTCTGAATGTTTTCTTTTCTTTTTATTTTTTGAAAAGTAATTAATGCCCAGAAACACAAAAATTCCTCTCTTACCTTCAAATAAAATCTCAACCATAAAAATTTTACTTGTATGAAGAAACTAATTAGACACTGATTAGTTCCTATCACTTCAAGGTGGAAATCTGACTTATTGTTTTTCTATTTCATGTGTTGCTTAGTCTACCCTGATTCAATGGTGCCCTTAGTATATAATTTTGATTATTGATATTGACATATTGCCAACATTAGCAATTTCTGGTTGAGAATTTTATTTTGTAGGTTTATGATATACTTGTATGCTTTTAAAAAAATCCGAACTTTTATTGAGATAGTAAACAAAAATAAATTATATCATGCATAAAGTCCATATATCAAAATTCTATTTTACATAATATATTAATCACATATATGCCCTAGTAGAAATATTAAAAAGCATGTTATTTAAAATCATTGAGAAAAGTTTTTTGATCTATTAAATGTCACTATGGTCCATATAAAATTGTAAAAAGTCCTTAATATTTTTTCCATGTGGAAACAAATAACATTGCACAACTAATAGATTGGCCGTGCTATTATAATTACTAAAAATGAAACTATATATAATCTTCTTGGCAATTACAAGCAGTAAAAACTTATTTTCTTTTCCTCTTATCTAAAAGTCCATCTAGAGAACAGTTAAGTGGAATGCATAGTAGAATTTTGTTTTTAGGATGACAGCAAAAACTTGTGACATTTTTTAAAGCAAAATAATTTAGAAAATGTTTTATTAAAAACATCAGCCTTTCTCTTAATAAACTAGTTTCTTTTCCAGTTTATGTGAAAGAAATTCTTTGGAATATTTTACATATATATGTATATCTAAAATGTACACATATATTCACACTTAAATTTTCTAACCTGAGATGTATGTATTTTATCATTCCTTAGTGACTTATCTGTGAATATGAATATAGATTGGAATCATATGAAAAGACATTCTTTCCAGAAACTTGAACTCTGGTTTTGAAACAAATTTTTCATAAAAAATGAGTTGGCTATTTTTTAAGCAACATAACAACTCAATATAAAGTTTTAAAATGGCTAAATTTTATACTTTATATTGCTACTAGTAACTTCCATGACTTATGCTTATTATCTTCTTCAAACACTTTAAAAATTCTATAATAAAATCATTATTACAATGAAGTGCCTGAAGAAAAATCTAGAAATAGTTTTTAATATAGACTGAGAAATTGAGCATTAGAATTTCACTTCTGCATAATGGTCAAAGAAAGTAGGAAAACCAGATCCTAATTATTACTTACCATTTAATTAATATATTGAATATGAAAATACAGCAAATATCTTCCCCTGAAATAATTCATAAGTTTCTGTCCTGTTCAATTTAAAATTAAGTATAATAGACAGGAATGCTTTTTTAGCACAGTCTTGTCAGCATTTAATCAAGGAATTAATCTTTGGATGAGATATAAGTAAACAAATTAAGTAAATAAAACTCACCTTATCCACGATACATATCTGTTTCCTAGTTTGAGCATCAAGGATTTCTATCTCAAAGTGACTAGTTTTTGAATGCTTGACTGCTGGAGTTGCTTTTAGAGGGCCTGCTGAGAGTACAAGTTGCGACAAAGAGTGGAAATTTTTCATATCATTCTTCATTATGGACCGTGAAATTCCTTGGAAGAATAGTTCTCGCTTGCGATTCGAGGCAAGGGACCTGTGTCTTTTGAACATTGTATGAGCTAGCAGGAGAAGCTGTCATGAAAACAGGAGACACTTGCAAGTGAGTTCCCTTTACACCAGTTAAATACTTCTGGCGAATCCCTGAGAGGTCAAGTGGCATGCCATTCCAAGAGTTCAGTTTTATTTAGCAGGCTTGAATACAATGACTGATCTTATTTCTATATATAACACACTATTAAGAATTGCTGCAGTGTAGATAGAGTATTGCTTTACCAGCATTTGAATTATTTATTGCTGTCTTTTTTATCTCTGCTTCTTAATATGACCATTCTTATCTGAGATTCCAAGCATGAAAATAGATAGTTTTTATTATCTCTCAATTCTGAATGCACTAATCTTCAAACACATGCATACTATTGCATGCACATTCACATTGAGCTATATTTAACTTTAGCATAATGCCATCTCATAGTTTCAATTACAAAGAAGTACATTACATAACACATTTTAAAATTTATCTTAAGAAAAGACTAATGTCATATATATATGCTAATACATATGTATGCACATTTGCATTTACAACATTGAAAGATTTATTTTCATCAGCACTAATTATACATTTCAAATAACTTAAGGTAAATCATCAGATAATGAAGTTTTCACTCCATACATGAAATGAAAAGATGGTAAATAATGAGATTAGAATATGTAGACAACAATTTTATAACTTAGGAGAGAAGAACTAAATCTTACTTACCATTCCTATACATTGTACATATTTGGGAAATTATTGAATTGCTATAGAAAATCAATACTAAACATCACACTTTCCACAACAACAAATTGGGACAAATTTAAATAATCTCAGAATAAGCAATGAAATGTGGTGAACAACCTGGAAAGAGATTTTATAAAGAGACCACAACTTTATTAGATTTTTATATGGTTAAGAAACAACTGAGAAAATATTCCAAAATATATTGTCAGTGGTAATATCAAAAGGATATTAAGGGATAACATTCTAGAATGTTATTGTAAATGATAACATTTAAAGGAAAATGGCTAAAAGTATAGAGGAAGAAATCTGTTATGTATATGAGGCTAACCTTTACTTTTATAAATAAATATAATAAAATTTACTTTCTAATGTTTACTATACAATAAGAACATCAATTTCATATATATATGGTTCAGTTTTAATTTCATGTTGTACATTATCATTGTACTCAATATTTGGTATTTTCAAAAGCATAAAAATGGAGATACATGTGCATTTGCACATATCTATATGCGTGGAAATTTGTACAAACATTTGCATACACTTTTGTGCACATGTGTTGCATAACCTTGTAACCTAGTTGTTCTGGATTCTACATTTGGACTCATTTTTAACCCAGACTTAACATCTAATTCATCAGAAATCTAGAATGCAATCTGTTACCATCCTCACAGCCACCATAAAATCATCAGTCTCACTTTTATTATCTGTCAAAATTGATCTTCCTGCTTAAACATTACCCAATCTGTAGTCTATTATAACACAATAGTTTGAGTAATCTGGCTGTATATCTGGGCAATTAATTCAGTAATATGCCCAATACACTACAAGAGCTTCTTATTTTTTATTAAGAAAAAGCCAAAATTCTGTATAAAAGTCTGCAATGGTCTACTCCATTGGGTACCTGTTACATCACTGAGCTCATCCTCTGGACTATCCATAGTTTTTAGAACAGAGACCAGCAAATCGTAGGTACTCAGTAAATATGGAGTAAATAAATGAATGAATGAGCAAGAATTGCATCTTGAAAATGTAGGAGAATGATTTATTGCTAACTTTGGGTACTGTAGAGTTTTTTTCAGAGATAATTTATATTTTTAAAAAAGAACAGTCAAAAAGATTTTTAAAAAAACTTAAAAAGTTCCCATAACCAGTCAGAATAATTCAAACAGTAATAAAATATCAAAATAATGTATTCAAACTCAAAAAAATAAAAATACAGGTAAGTTGATACTGTTATAAATACAAGATTGAATAAAAAATAAAGATAGGGAACAGATTTTTCCTTCACAAGAATTTCAAATAATATATGTAAATACCTTCTCCTTAAGTGTAGATTTCACTGAGTGACAGACTTACAAAAATTAAGTAATGCAGAAGGGAAAATAGAAACTTTATAGATGAGAAACGTGGGAAACAGACTGTATCTTAACATTATTTCACCTGAAATATTCACTTTCCATCATGACTTACTATCTCATGGGATCAGGACACCTCATCTGTGGGATATTGCCCCACAGCTTATTACTTAAACACCACCATCTACACACAGCAAAATGCAAACTGTGGGGCATTCCAGCAAGTATTCAACAATACTCTTCAAAAGTCTGAAAAACAATTAGAAGTTGAGAGACTGTGACAAATTGAAGAGAAAAGTGTTGAATTTCAGAAAGCTTACTGAGGAGATTACAAAAATCCTTGATACTTTGTTTCCACAGTTTAAAAAAAAAAGTATATAAGGTATAAAATAAACAACTACCACCAAAATAATAATTATAGTAATAATAATAAAAATATAAAGAGAAAAATAGAGGGGGGAGGTTTCAAGATGGTGAAATAGAGAAACTTGCTTTTCTATCTACTATGTGGCATGAAACCAAGAAAGCAGAAAGGCAGCTTTTCAGCATGATGGGTGAAAAAAATAAAAAATCAAAAAGGATGAACTTTACTGACATCTAATACTGGACATTCAAAGCAGATTAGGGACTCAGGAGGTTGGATTTAATAAAATAAGAAATCCACAGTGCCACTGCTGCAGCTGGAGGCACAAGACAGAGCGGTCCTCTTCAAGCAAAGTGGAGGGGAAAGGAAATTAAGGAAACATTTTTAGAGGCCTGAGGCATGTTTGGGTATGGAAAGTTCAGACATCAAAGACACTGTCCAACTAAAGTGAAAGGCATTCTGCACAATATCCTTGTGTGGGAAAAAAGCCACATCTCTCCTGGCAGTGTGCAGAGGACAATGGATGGACCTATTTTGCAGCTGTGGTACAGAGGACAGCAGCTGGGGCAGTCAATTCTTGGAAAACCTGAATTTGGCCTGAAATATAGGCCTGAAAACCCATGCTGCACCACATAGAGTGTACCTAACTGACCAGGAAGGAATAAAATTAGAGAGGGGTTTACGAAGGGGAATGGTGGTTTTGGAAACCCACCCAGTTCTCCTCTGCCCGCTCTGATCTAGGTTCTCAAAAGATGGGCTAAGAGACATGCCTGGCTGGGAATTCAAAAGGGCAGGTGCAGGAGATATTGAGTTTGAAGACTAAACCCAGACTAGAAAATGTGGAGTCCACATGTCATGGAGGAGGCTATGAATTGTCTCATCCACTGCACAAGTGGAACCTAGGGGAGATCTCTAACAGTGTTCCATGATGGCCTGACAACTGCTGGGCCCTGAAGGCATGTTGACTTAAAATCTCCAAATTGCCATTCAACAAAGAATCTGGAGATCACCTATGACTAAACCCCACCTCCAGAAAGTCTGCCTACAGGATTTCCTCTCTCACTCCAGCAAACCCACCCTGAGGGTAGAGCAAGCATCACACTCCATGCCACCCAACATAGCACTGCTGAGAAGAGAGGCTAGAATGTTTTGAACTCCAATAGACAAAAAATCTTTAACTTTTAATAGAGATCTTTCTTCTTTCTTTTCTTTTTTCAATTATCTGTTTAGTTGTGACCTTAATGATTCATGAACATTTATACATATTCATATTTCTACTTTTACTCACTTCTAGCATTTTTATGGCAAATATTTTTTATGGATCATTTGCTTAGTACATTTCAATTTTATTTTGTATTCTTTTATTTTTAATTGTATTAAATTTTTAAATTTTTACTTTACATACATGTATTTTTTTCCTCTCACTTATCCATTTCCCTTGATAATCTCTCTCTCTTGTTTTCTGCTAATAGCCAAACTTTATTGTTCTTTATTTTACTGGTCCTTTAAGTTTTTACTTCTATTTTCTCTCATCCTCCCTCATAATCATCACTTACTACATTACGTCTGTTTTCTCCCCATCTACCATTTGAAATTGTAAGCCCTTTTTTTGTAAACTTATTGCTTTTACTGTGGGCAATAACTGATCATATCATTTTGTTTATTGTGAGAATTAATGTTGTAGACATCATAGCAGGAACTAATTGGGTTAATGCTGTATATTGTTTGCATTGGTTATTGTTATCATTTGTTTCCCCCTAAATGGTAAGGTACTGGAAACCTTCAGGGACACCATAAGTCTACAGGGTCAAAATTCTCTGCCTCAAATAAATACTGTTAGAACAGTAGACATACAAACAACATGAAAAAGTAAAGAAACAAATCACCTCAAATAAACCAAGGTACTTCAGTAAAACTATCCATCAACACTACAGTGGAAGAAATGTCAGTGCAGGACTTTAGAATATACAGAGATAAACTGATCTGCAAGATAAAGTAGAATATAAGGAGTAAAATCAGAGAGAAAATACAGAAAGTGAAAGATCATTTCATTAGATATTGTGAACAAAAATCAAGCAGAATAAATCAATGAAGCAATCCATAAAGCATATTAAAAATTCAATGGAAAGTTTTACCAGCACACTAGACCACTGGGAAGACAGAGTTTAAGGTATAAAGACAAAATATATAATCTTGAAAGTAAAGTTGACCATTGAGAAAATATGTTAAGAAACCATGAACAGAACTTCCAAGAAATATGGGAATATTCAAAAAACTCAATAAAAAAGTTTATTCTTTTAAAAAATAAATAAAATTGATTAACCATTAGCCATGTTAATGAAGAGAAAGAAAAATCAAATCACTAAAATTTGTGATGAAAAATGAGATATCAGGACAGATATTCTTGTAATACAAATGATAATCAGAAACCCTATTTTGAAAATTTATACTCCAATAAAATTGAAAGTCATGAGGATATTGACAAATTTTTAGAGACATATGACCTACTCAAATTGAATCAGGAGGGCATAGAATATTTAAATAGAATAATTTCAAGCAATGAAATTGAAGATACCATTCAAAGCCTACCAAAAAAGAAAAGCCCAGAATCAGACTAATTTTTGGTCCGGCTTTTCAGACTTTCAAAGAGGAACTTATGCCAATCTTCTTTGAATTATTCCATGAAATAGAAAAGGAGGGAATCTTTCCAAACTCATTCTATAAAGCAAGTATCACCTTGATACCAAAATCAACAGATACATCAAAGAAAGGAAACTTCAGACCAATACCCCTAATGAACATCGATGTAAAAATTCTCAATGAAATACTGGCAAATTGCATACACATCACATTAAAAAAATAGTGCACATGATTAAGTGGGATTCATCCTAGGGATGCAAGGTTGGTTCAACATATGGAAACCGATGAATGTAATCCATCATATCAATAGACTTAAAGGCAAGAATCACATGATTATCTCAATGTATGCAGAAAAAGCATTCAACAAAATACAGCACCCTTTCATGTTCAAAACAATAGAAAAACTAGGGATACCAGGAATATCCCTCAACATTATAAAAGCCATAAATGCTAAACCCAAGGCTAACATCATTCTAAATGGAGAAAACCAGAAAGCATTCGCTCTAAAAACTTGAATAAGTCAGGGATGCCCTCTTTCACCACTTCTCTTTAACATAGTTCTTGAAACTCTAACCAGAGTAATTAGGCAAAAAATATAAATTAATGGGATACCAATAAGAAAAGAAGAACTCAAACTATCCTATTTGCCAGACATCATTCTATACTTAGAAGACCTCTACCAAAAAAAAAAAAAAAAAAAAAAAAAACTTCCAGAACTCATAAATAAATTTGGCAATGTAGAAGGATATAAAATTGACACTCATAAGTCAACTTCATTCCTATACATCTGTGATGAATTTCTCTTTCTAATTTGAAAGAGAAATTAGAAAAACTATCCCTTTTTAATAGCCTCAAAAAAAAAAGTTTTGAATCAATCTATCAAAAAAGATGAAGGACTTATAAATTGTACATATTTAATTCAATTCCTATTAAAATTCCAATGACTTTTTTTATAGAAATAGAAAAGACAGTCATGAAATTCATTCGGAAAATTAAGAAGCCCAGAATAACCAAAGAAATTCTTAGCAAGAAAAGTGAAGCAGGGCATCACAATATCAGACCTTAAATTATACTATAAACTAAAGTAATTGAAACAGCATGATATTGGCACGAACACAGACATGAAGACCAATGGAACAAAATAGAAGACAAAGAGAAAAATGCATGTAAACACAGTTATCTCATAGTTGACAAAAGCATGGTAAACATACATTGGAGAAAGATAGCCTCTTCAACCAATTGTGCTGGAAAAATTGGAAATCCATATGTAACCAAATGAAGTTAGATCCCTATTTCTCACCCTGTCCAAAATTCAATTCAAAGTGAATCAAGGACCTAGACACTAGACCAGAGACCCAATGCCTACTAGAAGAAAATATAGGATGAACTCTTTGTCATGTTGGCTTAGTAATTGACTTCCTCAACAAAACTCCTAAAGTGCAAGTAGTAAAATCAAGAATCAATAAATGGGATGATATCAAACTAAAAAGCTTCTTCACAGCAAAGGAAACAATCAAAGACGTGAAGAGAGAGCCTACAGAATGGGAGAATATCTTTGCCATCTACACTTCAGATAGAGCATTAGTGTCCAGGATATTTAAAGAACTCAAAAAACTGCCAGGCATGGTAGCATACATTTGTAATCCCAGTAGATTGGAAGGCTGAGATAGGAGGAGGATCACAAGTTCAATCTCAGCTTCATCAATGGCACTAAGAAACTCAGTGAGACCCTGTCTCTAAATAAAATACAAACTAGGGCTAGGGATGTGGCTCAGTAGTAGAGTGCCCCTGAGTTCAATCCCCAGTACTCAAAAAAAAAAAAAAAAAAAAAACACTTAATACTGAAAAAACAAATAACCCAATCAATAAATGGGCAAAGGAACTGAACAGACACTTTACAGAAGAAGAAATATGATAATTCAACAAATATATGAAAAAATGGTCAACATCTCCAGCAATTAGAGAAATGAAAATTAAAACTACACCTAGATTCTATCTCACTCCAGTCAATTATCAAGAATGCAAGTAACTATTCTGGGTCCTTTATTTTTCCAAACCAAATAAGCAAAGACCAAATGTTTCCTTTGATATGTGGATGCTAATTTACAATGGAGAAGGGAAGCTAGGGAAGACTAGAGTTACTTTAGATTAGGTAGAGAAGAATGAAGCGAAGGGAAGGAGGAGGGGGTTAGAATCAGACATTACTACCCTGTGTGTGTGTGTACAAAAATTAAGGTCTCCATTATTAACTTGCCCACCTAAACCAAAAACTTTAGGATTACTC
Organism: Geosciurus inauris; assembly: GCA_004024805.1. Classification (NCBI taxonomy): domain Eukaryota; kingdom Metazoa; phylum Chordata; class Mammalia; order Rodentia; family Sciuridae; genus Geosciurus; species Geosciurus inauris. Next base: position 106,431 of record PVHX01003226.1, read on the forward strand.
AAAAATAGACATTCCCATAAGGGAGTTGTTCCTACGATCCAGGGACCACCATATGTGGCTTACAAAATTAGAGGATAATTATGGTTCCCCACTAGAGGAGCTGAAGTAAATAAGATGACTTTTCCACCCGCCACTGACCCTCCTTTATCCTATACTGGAATTTATGATAAAAATGGCAGACATGTGGTTAATACTAATCATAAATGGGTTCATGTGCAAAGCTTGCCCTTTCTTAAGAGATTGGGATGATTTTATCCCTAGTGTTTGAAAAACAAGAAATAGAAATGACCTAATCAAGCAGCTAAATAAATATTATAGAAATTACCTTGCAGACATTGCCTAAGAGAATATGAATAAAAATTAAACCTACCATTTGATAGACATAGGGGCAAACAAAAAATAGAATTTTGTACTTTTTCTTCTTTATTTAGCATGATAACCTTTACTTATGCAAACACCTTGTCTCTCACTTTGGATAATGTAAGATTGTATAAGGTCAATAGAGTTATGAGGAAATTGTGTAGGGCGCCAATAGGAAAAGTGAAAGAACATGTACAAAATCAAAATTCTTTGTAATAGAATAAACACAGCTAGACATGGAAAAACAATGTTCTGGACTTCCTTGTAGAAAGTTATCAAAATAAACCTTATGGTCACTCGAGAAAGACCTTCCCATGCAGTAATTGAGTTTATTTCGTCTCTCCATTGCGCCAACTCTATACCTCCTTCAGGACCTCTGGACCTACTGGGGCTGGACCCCGGCAGGATTCTACATCATATATAACTAGAAGAATGAGAAATTATACTCCATTATATATGCTGTGTCAAAGTGCATTCTACTGTCATGTATAACTAATTAAAACAAATTAAATTTTTTTTAAAAAATGAATACAAGTGCTAGGGATATAGTTCAGTTGGTAGAGTGCTTGCCTTGCATGCACCAGGCCCTGGGTTCAGCACCAAAAAAAAAAAATCCAAGTAACAATAAATGTTGATTTGGATATGTGGGAAATGGTACACTCATACACTGCTGGTAGGAACGCAAACTGGTGTAACCACTCTGGAAAACAGTATGGCGATCCCTCAGAAAAGTTGGTTGCTTTTACCTTGATTTCTTTCATCTTTTTTGATAAAAAATATTCCATATCCATTTATTCCCTATTTGAGGTGCTATTTCTTCTCAGGTTATGTTTTAAAATTAATAAATTTCTCTGGTCATTTTGTGGGAAGCTTTAATTAATAGGAAAATTGAACCTATAAACCTGAATTTTCATATATTTCTTTATGCCACCTCACCACAAACTTTTTCTATTATTAATGCTTGCATATTGTAAAATATATTTTAAAATTAAAAATTAATACTGACAGATTATTATTAACTCTATACACAAATTATTTTAGTGTTCAGACTTTTTGTTTTACAGTTCTGAGTTTTAATAAATGGTTAATGTTGTGTTCCATAGTGACAATATTCCAAATTGACTGTACTAGTATGCAATCCCACTAGCAATGAATGTGAATTCCTATCACTCCAAATCCTCTCCAGAGTTTGATGTTGTCAATATTTTGGATTTTAATCATTGTAATAATTTGTCAGGTCATGGCATTTCATTGTTTTTATATGTGATTCCCTAATGGTGTATGAAGAATATTGTGTAACTTTTAGTATGTTTATTTCCTATTTGTATATTTTCTTTGTTGAGGTGTCTATTCAGGTCTTTCATCCATTTTGTAATTAGGCTGTTTTATAATTGTTGAGTTTTAAGATTTCTTTCTGTATTATAGATATGTTTTGTATACTTTTTCAGTTGTTTTACAAATATTCTTTTACTAATTTATTTTTAAATTGGTGCATTATAGTTATTCATAAAATTGGCATTCATTGTGATATACTTGTGCATGCACATCAAGTAGTTTGGTTAATGTCATTGTGCTGTTTTTCCCTATCCCATCTCTACTCCCCCACCTCATTATCCTTCCTCTGCTCCATAGTTCTCCTTTCTATTTTATAGTCCCGTTTTTGGTCCTCATTTCTCTGTGGCTTCCACATATAAGAGAAAATATTTGACTTTTGACTTCCTGGATCTGGTCTGTTTCACTCAGCATGTTGTTAGGTTCCATCCATTTGCCAGAAAATGTCATAATTTTTATTCTTTATGGCTGAGTAAAATGCCACAATGTGTATGTACAAATTTTTTTTTTAATCCTATTGTCTATTTAGGGATACACATGCTGGTTTATGATTTTTTTAGAATGCAATTTGTCAATTTTTTCATTCATGGATTGTGATTTTTAGATAGTATGTAAAAAGTAATTATCAAAGACAAAGATACCCATATTTTCTCTTATGCTGCATTATAGATGTGCAGTTTTGCATTTTAAATTTATTCCTATATTTTGAGTTATTTTTATGACAACGCAAGATCTTCCAGTTATTCCAGTATATTTGCTGAAAAGACTATCATTTCTGCACTGAAATTTCCTGTTTGTCAAAAATCATTTTATTATATTTGTCTAGATTTATTTCTGGACTCCATTTTGTTCCATTTATCTGCTGTTGTTTTGCCAATACCACATTGTCTTTATTACTATCACGTCATACAATGTCCTTCTGTTGGACAGTGTCAGTCATCCACTGATGTCAGATCTTTGTTCGTCTTTTTTAATTTTATGTCAATTATTATGAGTTTTATGCCTGTTAGCTTAGCTATTATCATAGATACTGTGTTGATTTCAAACTTGTGGATTTTCTAAATCATAACATCTCAAGTTGGAAATATGTATGTGTTCCTATGTTTCTGATCATTAGATAAATGGTTCTTGGCTCTCCTTTTAAATTGTATTTTAATTCTCTATATTTAGAATTTCTCTTTAAGAGTTAGTCAACTCTATAAGCAATCAATGGAAGTTGTGATCATCTGTATGTATTTGTTATATTTAAACAACGATTGTTTCATCCACTGAATCATATAATCCATGAGACAAAGATTGGATCAAATATCATCCAATGCTTTCTGTTCAAGATATAGGAGGATGTTTCTCATAGTAAGTATTCAGCATTATTGGTTGAATGAATCAATTTTCCTTTCTAAAATTTAAACTATTTGTTACTGATATCACAATACAATAGTGGTTCAGGTAATGAGAAGGAATTAATGATATAAACTTTTAATCTTGTTAAATGCCACTCAAGTTAATGCTTGAAGACAGTGAACCTGCAGATGGGTGGGTGAAAAAACTATAGGATTCTAAAGATGAACCATTTGTAGATATTTTTATGTCAATGATGAATGAGAAAATTTTACATATTAATAAAAAGAATTGGAGTTTAGGAAGCTAAGGAAAGATAGAATATCAAAATGTATATCAAATTATGCTATTCCTGGACTTGGGCAAATGTGTAAATTAGTTTTCCTAGAAAATAGTACCATTTTTGGGGGGGGTTATGGATTCATATATTTGTTCTAATTAAACACTTATGTGATCTCATGTTTATGTCATATTTTATAACACTGTGAAACACAAAATTCTTATTAAATCTATTTTAGAAAAATAGAGTATATTCATATTTTAGAAAAATAGAGTATATTCAGTATATAAACTTAATTTAATTTTCAGCATAGGTCCCCAAATCAGACATCATTTTACTCCATCATCTTGCTCAAACATTCAGATTATCCCTGTTTTCTAGCTTTATAAATTTAAATGAAATACCAGTTCATTGAAAAATCAACTTCACTCATAATAACCAAAAAACAAGTAGGCAGAGTACTAACTCAGTTCAATGACTCCCTAAAATATCTGCAAATATTTTCACCTCTTCTATTATAAAGTATAAGGCCTTAATTTTTTCCTTTTTTTTTTTTCATTTTTATTGATACCAATGAATGATAAAATGGGTTCTGAATCAGCAGGCTAAAACAGAAAGGGCATTACATACAAAAACAAATTATTTTCTGAGTCACAAGAGGATGCAAATTTTCTTAAAATAATATTTTATATATTGATCTATTACATAATCTTCTGGAAGTCCAAAAACTTTTTTTTTCAAATCTTTGATCAGGAAAATAAAAGCCACTGATTTTAACATTTCAACTAACACATAGTAGTTCAAAAAGTATTTTCTTTACATGAAGTATATCACTTGCAACAGCAAGAAAGAAGAGAAATGAAAATGGGTGCTGTTACTATGACAAAATTTTAGTTTTACACTTTTAAGTAATAGATTTGTACTATTGATCTAAAACAATTATCAAGGAGAACTAATGACAATTAAATCATTTCAGATAATGACTATTACTTTATTTAAAAAGGCATGATAGCTGAGATACAGAGCAAAAGCTTTCAGAGTTAAAAGAGATGGATACTCAACTTTGAGCTCTGTGTGTATTGTATAATATTAGATAAGCTGGGTAAATTCTCTAAATGTGAGATGAGGTTAATCTTAACACAGTCTCTAATTACTCTTCTAGTTATGTTTTACTTCCTTTTTAAAATAAGTAATTATATAAAAGTAGGAATAAAACCTGATCAGTAGTCCTTCCCTCAGAAGGTTATTAGTTAAATTAATATGTAAAAATGTACTATGAAATTGTATGACATTATTATTATTATTATTATTTTTGGTACTGGGGATTGAACTCAGGGGTACCCGACCACTGAGCCACATCCCCAGCCCTATTTTGTGTTTTATGTAGAGAGGGTCTCACTGAGTTGCTGAGCGCCTCACCATTGCTGAGGCTGGCTTTGAACTGGCGATTCTCTTGTCTCGGCCTCCCAAAGTGCTGGGATTCCAGGCATGCGCCACCGCGCCTGGCTTGTATAACCTTATTATTAATTAGAAAATCAGACTGTAGTGGAAAACTCTATATTTCTCCAAGGCTAAGGTAAAATTAAATAGCTTCCTGAAAAGCAAATAAATTGGACAGAGATTTAATCTTCCCTTAAGAAAATAGGAGGAAACATAGTCTCACCTTGTATATGTAAATGAGTTTCTTGTCAAATAAAATATGCACTGATGCGGAAAACAAAGGAGAGCACAGAATTTGCTTCATTGTCAGTTTGAATAAGACCACACATATCTGTTGATATTGACAGTCCTTCAAAGTTTTATATGAATACTTATCAAAAAGTTCTCTTTGAACAGTGTGTGCAAATTCAGTACAGGTCCTTCAATCTCAGTCTTTTTCACTCAGTTCCACTTGTCATATATTCCTGGATTGGCTGATGTTCTTCTACAGGGGCAGTTGACTCTTCCTGCTCTTGAGTCCTCAGAGTTACTCTGGAGAGTTTCTAGTTCACTTGGGCCTGCCCTTCCTTGGAGTCCCAGTCTCACTGCTACTTGACTTTTATGTAGTGGCACATATTGCCTTCTATTTTGGAAATTGCTAGGAATAAAACCTGCACATTAGTCCCTCCCTTGGAAGTTATTAAACTAATATGTGAAAATGCACTCTGAAATTGTATAGCTTTATTATTAATAAGTCAGACTGAGCCAATATCATTATCTGTTATCTAAAATGATTTAGTCTTCATCATTTGTCATTAATATTTGTTTTAGAAAAATAATCTTTTCAGATTCTTGTCATGAATTGTGTGAATGAAGAACTTCTTTATCAACACTGAAGGAACAACTTGGAAAAACAACAACATTGAGTTCTATATATTTTAAAACCAAACTAAACAATTCCTATGTAAATTTATCTTCACATTTTTTGGCAGGTTGGAGGGTTAAAAAAATTTCAGGTTCAATTTGAGAATCAACAACTCGGTTTATTTGTTTTTATTATATATAGTTTCCATTTTTCACTGGGGCAAGGAGAATTAGTCCAGAATATCTCTTTGTTTCATAGACATTGAGAAATATTGTTTTAAAAAATAAAAACAAGAAGAGTAAGACAATACAAAGTGAGGATATTCACTTTTCTTCCCAATAATTTTAAAATTGGTAATATTATTTTAACACAGGTCTATTATATATATTTCAAAGATTTAAAATTCTGACGAGATATTTAAGGAACATTTTTGTCTGTAAGCAGAAAAAATCTTATGTTTTTGTAGGATTGTATTTTTATATTCATTTTGGAATATATTTTATGATACAAGATTTTCAGAATTAATCTAATTTTGAAAAAGTTATGTTCATGCTAAAATACTTGACATTCATGTAATAATAGTCATTGCTCACATGAGGGTTATTATGGCCCTGGCAAGATACCCAGGACTTATCCACTTAACAATTTTGTAAGATAGCTACTATTACAGGTGCAAAATCTGAACCACTAAGAGCTTAATCTGACCAAAGTGATAAAACAACAAGTGGCATAATTGGTCATAAACTAGTCTAAGCTGTTAATCATTTCACAGCATCAATTTTCTTGGCTACACACATAAAATACTAAATATATACATAGGTGTCTACTATTTATCATTATAATTAAAATCTTTCAATACAGAAATATGCATAAACTATTAAGATATAATTGGTACTGCAATATGGTAAACAGACACAGGCACATTTTTTAATAGAAAACTTTCAAAACAAATGACTCCTTCACACATTATATTTTCCATGTTTGTGTGTTAGTGCATTTGTGTGACTGTGTATATGAGAGAGAGAGAGTGAATTTAGAGATAGTAATTAATGCTGATTTTGAGGAGCTTGCTCTTAATGAAATAGTAAAGCTCTATGCTTTCGACAGGCACATAAGCTCAGGCTTCTTGACTTTCTTTCACTCTAAATGTGTACCATGAGTCACTTTTCTGTCATTCCTACATCCCATATTTTGACACTTAAATGGGCTGTAGTTAATAGTTCCAACCAGAGATAAACAATTGTCCTAAAAACTGAGATAGGAACCACAAGGATATTATGCTTAGGGTACAGTATGGCAGATATCTGATAATGGATTTTGAATAAATGGCAATATAAAGATGATACTGAAGACAAACTAAAAATAAAAAATACAAACTAAAAATAATTTTAGGTTAAAAATACAGGTAACTTTAGGATTATGGTAGAGTATAGGTTAGAACCAGAATAGTCCTTTGATTTTACAAGGAAATAAAGATCCAGTCAAGACTAGTCATTTCCAGAGTGTTCTTATGAAACAAATGCTAAGTCACTTAGGGGGACTCGTCATGATGAACTGAAACTCTAGAGAATAAAATAAATTCATGAATGTCAAAAACAGTAAATACGAACTAAAAATGTACTTTCTATTATTATTGTAACTCCTTTCTAAGCAGTTTTCAATGAAATCATGCACAAAATAAATGTAAGAACTTAGAATTTTCCTTCAGAAATCCACAATACCTTGTCACATATGACCAACTATAGTAATAGCTTAGCTTCTGACTCCTCTTCACACAAATGAGTTTTACTCTCATGGCATTATATGATATAATGTCATCTCGGTAGTTTAGAAAGGGCAGTTTGAAAATTAATAATCAATGCAAATTACTATAAAATTTGTATTGTATGATCTCCATGATCCCAGAAACTCTGACAAAATGACATAAGAATTATTATATTCCTCATGACTTCTTTTTTGTCTCTAAATTTTAATTACCTGCAGGATGACTTTATGAACACTATAAAATTTGATTGCAAGTATGATAGATCATTTGCTATGTGATAAATATTAATGCACTTGTAATTTAACTTATATATAGAATATTTTAGTATATTTCCATTATTATGCATATTTCTTTTAGTATTTTTTTAAACTCTACTTAAGTGGTTATACCAAATAACATGTCAAGTATTGTGTTAACTATTAAGTTGATAAGCCTTATTATTATGCCTGTTAATCTTAAAAGTCCTTAAGCTAACACAAATCACTGAAATTTAAGACTACTGAAGTTTAAATGATGATAAAAATAAATATGTACATATTAATATACACATGTGAAAATATTCACCTCTATCAAGATATAAATAGAAAAATGATTTCTTTCTTTTTTTGGTACCGATTAGTGAACTCAAGAGTGCTTGACCACTGAGCCATATCCCCAGTCCTATTTTGTGTTTTATTTAGAGACAGGGTCTCACTGAGTTGCTTAGTGCCTCGCTGTTGCTGAGGCTGGCTTTGAACTTGTGATTCTCCTGTCATCAGCTTCCCTAAGTGCTGGGATTACAGGTGTGCACCACCGCACCTGGCTAAAAATGATTTCTTAATAATAAAACCTAACAGAAAATTGTTATCTGTTATAAAAATAATTTTCCCTCTACCTAATATGTATAGAAAAAAACTTTGGCAAAGCTAATTTTTACACTATACATGCGTCTTAGGTTAAACATTATCTGAATATATGAGGACTTCTCTTTTTCATTGTAATTTCAACCCCTTTCATCACTCCTTTCCTAACCATTGAATTTTCTTTGCATTGAACTAAGGACTATGGTCAATCATATTTGGCCAGTTGTTCTGGCAAAAATTTATATAGTCAATCTTATATATTCCCTTTCTCACAAACTACAACCAAACAACATGTAAATGCTATTTGCCGGGAAGCCACTGATAGCTAAGACACCACTGTCTCCCATTTGAATATGGTAGTAGACTCCAAACTGCTGTCATTGTTTCAGTCTTGCTTCCCAAAAGCCAATTTCTACAGAAACCAAATTACTCTTTCATCTCTCCACTAAGAAAAGATAAAAGTTAATATGGTATATTCAAGAATCTTTTTTTTTTTCTGCAGTCCCAATTGCCTGATGTCTTTTTCTGCTGTTCCACACATTCTGCTCCATCACTAGCCTAGGTGTATCCAGAACGTGTTATACATCTCTCCATTCAGGATTTCACTAACTTCATCCTTATTAGAGCACAGTTATTCATATTTTGAAAGACTTCAAATCATTTCAGTTCTTTTAGGTGTTTGCTAAATTATGACCATATCAAGGAGAATAGTCTGACCCACTCCATCTTAAAGGGCATATCCCCTTTAAGCCCTGTTCTTTTCCTCCTTTATTTCCACATAGCACATATCACCATTTGACACATTCAGCTTGATTTTGTTTGGATTTTTCTCCTCCCCAACTCCATTACAATATAAGCTCCACAGAGGAAGAATTAGTATCTATTGTTGACTCTTATATCTTTAGCACTTGGTTTATTATGGGCATATGAGATATATTCATCAAATGTGCCATGAATTAATTGAGTATGAAGCAAAGCAGATAGTTTAAATCTGTGACATGTCATCATAAGTGAAAATAGTCTAAGGCTTAGTTATTTTGCAACTATCAGAATCAAATCAAAATGGTTGATTCAAAAGATGTTAACTCCTGTTACCGTTGATCATTTTCAAAAGAGTTGCCTAGAGTTTTTTCCTTGTTCATAGACTATATTATACAAGATTTAGAAACATAGAAGAATTAATATTCCTTGGCTTTCAATCTAATAATATGTTAATATTTTTAATCTTATTAATACCTAAATAATATTTTGAATTTTCAATAAAAAAATTGTAAACAAGAGTGGATAGAGAAAATGATGGTTTGCAGAATAGAGGCAAATCCTGACTAGCTAACACATTCACCAACTGCTTAAATTTTCAGAAAGTTTACATTTCGTAATTTTAAAAAGGTTTTAGTAATTATAATACAGTTCTTCCAAACAAATTATGCATACTTTATTTAATGCCCTATCTCTCATGGCTTCTCTTATTCTTCAGTAGTCTAAATCATAATTAAAGAGAAATAATGTTCCCAAATTTCAAAATGTGAATTTTCTTATCTAATTAAATCTATATCTGTCATTCTTCAGTAGTTTAGACCTTCAACATTGATGCTTATTGGGTTGACAAAGATACACGAGTTACTTATTCAGTTATTCTGATAGAGAAAAGTACTGAATGTAACATTGACAGGAAAATACAGAAATTATATACAATAGCAATTGAATACACTACCTGATATCATAAGGAAAATATGGGAATGTAAAACTCTCCTTACACAAAAAAATTGATTGCTTAATATTTTGTAGAGTAGTAATAGTACAATTTAGAGTAAAACACCAATAATGATGGCTATTTCAGAAGACAGAGTTGAGGTTTCATTTTAAATTTTTCTTCCCTTCTGTACTTAGCCCATGGTAGTTTAATGATATATATTGATATTATGCTACATAAAAAAGTTTTACATAAATAAAACAACATATTCCTCATACACTTTTTTAAATTCAACTTTAGAAAACCTGGCTAATTTAAAGATACATTATTTAGATTACTAGATAATTTAGTAATGTCTTATATTTCCTTTGATAAATTTATAAATTCTGTTTCTGAAACAATTTCAAGAAAGATCCTTTGAAGTCTGAGAATTTTGTTCCTCTATTTCAAAAATTTTAATTAAGAAAAAATGATACAATTTTTAAAAAATATTACTTAATCATTACACTCAGATATACATTCTTTCTCATTGAGACTTTATTTTAAAATATTGAAATACATATTTTTCTGATGTCTCATGTAGTAATTACATACTTTAGGTGAAGAAAAAAAAGTCAGTTTGAAAAAAATAAATCAACTTTTTAATATGCTGTCTTTCATGATCATTAGTCATAATCTTAAACTGTCTATGTTTATGGTGTTCCAGGGATGGGGAGGTGCAGAGGTTTCTGGTCCCTACCTAGGGCAGTATGAATTTGGACAACAGAATTTGGCCCTTCTCAAGATGCCACCTAGCTCTAGCCACCTGTGCTTTACAGGTTGGCAGGAAGGAAATATGAATTTCTTTTCAAAATCAAGGATACTGTGCAGACTCCAAATTGCTCCTTAAAACTAGGCTACAAGCCTGTCACAACTGCCAAATTTAAGTAACTGATACTACTGGCATTCGTATTGATGGAGATTGCTGGGACTCTTTCTCTTTCTTTCTCTGATTCCTCTTGGCAGGGTGCCAGTGTCACAGTGGCTAGAGTGCCCTTTCCTCCTTTTCTATATTGCCATCCTAGGTCTCTAAATCTCCTGAAGAGTTCCAGCATTCTCCCACGGTCACTCCCTCAAAACACAAATATACACTTATTGCATTGGTTCTTCCTTTTCCCTCCAGGATTCTGATGTTCAAAATCTAATTTATTAACATTTATACTGTCATTATCCAGTATATTAATTTCTATTGGTTTATTTATTCCAGATATGTGTTATTCTTGGATTTACCTTAAAGTTTAGTTCTCTACAGACATACTCTGCTTTGACTAACATTGAAGCTTACTGGAAAATTTTTACCCTAGTAGAGAATTCCAATGAGTATGTAATCAAAATTCAGATATGTAAAGATTGCACTTGGCTGTTTCTGCTTCTGTGGTTGTTGTTAAGATACCAACTGACAAGCTATTGTCATTTTTCTTTGAGTGATCCCTCTTTCCCTTTCTGCCCCGGCCTTTTTTTGTTTCTTTCAGCCTTCTAAATATACTATTTCATTTTTGTATTTTAGAATCTTCACTAAGATATATCTAGCTGTGTATTTCAATTTACTTATAATTCTTGAGATTCACTGAGTTAACAGAATATTGAGGATTGCTTTCTTTCAATGATATATGTCAACCATTTTTGCTTTCAAATATTTGCCTTTAAGAAATTGTTTCCTTAGAAACTATAAGCATTTACATGCAATTACAATTTGGGTACATTTTAGAAAATTGTAAAATATAGGAAGTTCATAAAACACTTTTGAATACAAATATAAACATGAATGCTATTAACATTTCAGTACATATAACTGTCTATTCAGTTTATGGTTTAAGAATATGCCAAAAGTATGTCCCAAACAATTCAATACAAAATTATTCAGACCATTTCTAAATTCAATGAATATTCTTTTACAACAAAAGTTTACTGACCTGATACTATTATTTATTAAAATCAATGTAATCAATAATATGTCTTTCTAATATTTATGTTGTTTCCAACTCTACATTCCTATAGTTTATCACTGGGATATGTTAATGGTTAAATAAAGTGAAAATTTTTACCCTCACAGAGATTCTACCTACTTAGGAAACAATAACCTTAAATAGCATAGAATATTTAGTATTTCATAATGTAATGAATGCTGAGAAAAATGAAACTTAAAAGGGAAAAGAAGATACGTAATACCAAAAATTTTCCATACAGAATATTAACTAGAACATTCATGAGAGATTTCCCCCAAAAGTTGTTTTGATAAAGATTTGAATCAGAAACCAGTCATGTGACTATGAGGAAGAAATCAGAAATCAGAGGTGGCAGCAAGCCAAAAAAGAGGAAGTCAGAATGCTGGAGTGAAATGACTATGATAGAGCATTTGAAGATGACATCATATGGTAGCAGAGTGTCGCATCATGCTGTTTGGTGGGTCATAGTGAGGACTTCACTTTCACAAGAAAAGAAATGAGATGTCTTTGTAGGATTCTTAGGAGGATAGTGGCATGATTACCTTGGCTACTCTGCTGAGGACAAACTGAAGAGGGGACAAACAGGATCAATGAGACCAGTTAGGAGCTTGCTTCAGTGTTGTAGGCCAAACATGATGGTTGTAACCTGGGGAAGTAGCAGTATGGATTATGTGATATGAAAATTTGCTGCAAGAACAAAATAGAATTACTGACAGGCTGGGTGTGAGGAACTAAGACTGAAGAAGAAGAATGTTAGGACTGAATTAAGTAATATTCATAGGAAAATACTGTGCCTATCTCTACTTATCTAAGTCCCAGAATAATGAAATTCTGCATCAAAAGATATGTGCATTTAACTGTTGTGCTATTTGTAGTCAAATAACTTCCTAATTTACTTTTTTGGTGGGGGAGGTGCAGAGGATTGAATTCAGGGGCACTTGAACACTGAGCCACGTCTCCAGCTCTGTTTTGTATTTTATTTAGAGACAGGGTCTCACTAAGTTTCTTAGTGCCTGGCCATTCCTGAGGCTGTCTTTGAACTCGTGATCCTCCTGTCTCAGTCTCCTGAACTTCCTCAGCTTTTAATCACGCTTTTCTAACCTCCATATACAAATATCCTCCATTTTGCTTACTTCAGCTAGAGTTGTATTCTATTACTTGTAAGCAAGAATTAGTATGAACCATGATACTTTGCTAGTCTCAAAATGCTTTTTTATACATTGTTGTTGTCTACATTTTTAATGGGGTGATAATGTTTTTATTTTTAGAATTGTTCTTGGTGAAAGCATTGCATATACTGTAAAGAAATATGTCATTTAGCCACCTGAACTGAGAATAAGTTCATTAGTGTATGATTAATCATAACACAAAATTGTGTTGCTCCTTGTTATGATTTGGACTGTAAATATCCCACAAAGGCCCAGATCCTAAAGATTCAATCTTTAACTTGTGGCATTTTGAGGAGCTGGTGGAACTTTTAGGAGATGGGAGTTTAAGGAAGGAAATTAAGTCATTGGAAACTTGTCCCCAAAGGGAATATTTGGATTCTTCCATGCTACCCTCTCTTTTTATCTGTTTCCTGACATATGAGATAAACTGCTTTTCATTGTCTGCCATGATGTTCTGCCTCAGCACAGGCCCAAAAAACAGTGGAGTCAAGTGATTGTGTACTGAACCTCTGAAACTGTGAGTCAAAATAAATCTTTTCACTTTTAAAGTTGATTCGCTCTAGTATTTTGTCACAATTTTAGCAAGCTAACACACCCCTGAAAGTGAAAATATAAAACAGAGAAAAAATGCAGCCAATGAGATGGCATCAGATTATGGGTTGTATAATCTGATATTTTTGTATTACAAGAAAACCAAAAAAAGAATTAAAACATTGACATTACTATCAAAAATTAAAATATTGAGCCAAGTAAAAGTTAGTATGTATGATAGCAAGAAGTGAATATATAATGACTCAAAATGATTATTTATTGGTAGTAGTATAAACATATTATTAATAAATACAGAGGTAACTATAAAGTAACTAAGAGCACTTCATATATCTTATTTAATGACTGCTTTTCAAAATTTTTGTATTTGTTACTTTTACTCTTTCCTACAACAAAAATAACTAAGGCATACCAGAATAATTATTTTTGAAGAGCTATTTTACTTTTTGAAAGCTATTTTATTTAGATTATTTTGATCCATACTGTATTTTTTGAAGTATGTTATTCATTCTTAAATTCTTATTTTGAGATATATACCACATATCTCAAAATGATTGATAGATAGATAGATAAATGATAGATAGATAGATAAAGATAGACATTTACACATATATAGTATATAGTAGTTGGGGTAGAAAATAAAATTGGATGAAATGATTACTGTGGATCAGATAATGTCATGATTTCCACAAAATATTTCTTCCCCATATATAAAGTATATCCTGTATTAAGGTTTGAATACAATGTATCCTCCAAAAGCTCATGCTTGAGACAATGCAAGAACGTTTCAGATATGAACCTATTAAATTGTGAGATGTGTAAACCAAAAATCCACTGATATGGATTAGGTAGGTGGTAACTGTAGGCCTGTAGGGTGTGGCTGGAGGATGCAGATCACTGAGGATGTATACCTCTGGAGTTTGTATTTCGTTCCTAGTAAACAGAGTGCTCTCTATTTCCCGAATGTCATGCACTAAGCAGCTTTCTTCTGTGATACCCTATGTCATGATGTTTTGATTCATCTCAATCCCAGCCCATGAACTGAACCCTTAAACTATAGGTTTAAAATAATCTTTTCCTCTTTTAAGTTGTTCTTATCAGATCTTTCAATAACAGGGAAGAAAAGCTGACTAAAACATCCCAAATCAGAAAATACTATATCAATTGTATCTAAAACAGCCTTAGCTAGGAGAGAAAGAAAAGAGAGAAGGATAATTTATGGTTGGGACACTGGGACACTGAAATATAAGTGGAAGATAAAAAAGAATTTCTCTGGATGAACAAAATTGTAAATGGAATATGAAAATCAGAATTAGCACTGGGCTGATTAGGATATTTACATTCCTTTGGTGCAGTTCTTTTTCATTCTTTTTTTGCTATATAACAAATTCCTGTATATGGTAGAAAATTGATCTACCAATCACTGGTGATGTTTAGAGATTTTGCTATTTTGAAGAGCATAAAAATTAACTATATTTTCTTCCCTAAGTTCATAAATCCTGAATAGGGAACACATTCTATTGATGGTCAAAAATGTCATATGCTCATGAAAAATATTTTTTTAAATTCTGAAATTATTGATAATTTCATAAATCCTGTAAATGTCATTACAATGCAATCAACACTGACTTACTGTGTCCCTGACACTTCATTATATTATGCCTACTCTGTGTCCCAGTCAGGACCTCCAATAGATTAATCAGAAGCAAAATTTTATGAAATACTGTCTAATATTTTGAATGCATAAATGCTAATAAAATGTATAACATAGAAAACTTTCCATAAAATGTATAAAATATCAAATAATGTTTTCCTAAAAATCAACAATCCAGTTAAAATTTGATTTTAATATTACTGAATATAAGCTAGTTATCTCCTTGAATTGAGAATCATTAGAAAATTTCAATTCCCAAAATGTTTTACTTTTCCCTTATGCATTTACTAGAACTAAATTTCTCTGCTCTCATATTCTTTAAGTTTAGGATAAGGACAACCATCTCATATTTTTATTCAATGAATTTGTTTGATCAGAAAACAGGGCAGAGAATGAATAATCAGGATGGACTCTAATATAAATAACGGAATAGAATAAAATTATACAGGAACAATAATCACATATTTATCCACTTAACTAAGCGTGTACTGTTGTAGTGTCTTTCTCTCTTCTAAATTGAATCAGTTTGTCCCTTTTGCAGCTTTAATGATACACATATAATGGATGATAGCTATATAATTTGCATTGTAAGTCATTACAAACTTCATAACTTATAATAGTCATAAGAAGTTATAATGTTAGCTAAAATTTTTTACTATCAAAATATTTCTCAAATTTGGGTTTAGTTTCTTCAAAATTCAAAGAAGCTATAAGGAAATATAATACTAGACTAAAATGTTATATCCTTTTAAAAATTTATATTTTGTTTTAAACTTAAGCAAAGTATATCAGTACATTGGTATTTTTATTGTTTTTCATATAAACTTGTACAGTTGCACTAATAAAAATTTAATTCTGCATACTCCCTCTTCTTGACAAACAGGCTTTCTTCAGGGCAAATCCACAAGATGAATCATTTGGCTACTTTCTCATAAAAACACAAGTTGTAAAAGGGAATTAACTGTGTGCTAAAAAATTGCCCTTGTGCATATCATATATATTTGTGATTTTTTCCACCTGAGAAGTTTTATTTTTTTCCATCAAAATAGCAAAACAGAAAAAGGAAAATATTATTCAATGGATATTGGGACTATAAAGTCCCTTTTACAAAACTCCTGAAAATTTTTACAAAAGCAGTCTGCCTACATCACCAGGTATTGTGGCTTCATAAGGGCGTCATACGGGACAGAACCAGAAAAATGTCTTTTTAAGGGTAACTCCCAGAGTTTATTGGGGAAGGAATGCACAAAATTATCTCCCAGTGTAAGAAACAAGACAGAGGACAGCTATTTCTAAATTTTGCCTTAGTTGATTGCTTTAGTGTTCTTGAACCCTATCAGAAAAATTAGAGAGAAATTTTAAGCATTCACCTGATAAAAGTATGACTAGTCTGAAATAAAAATCAAGGTAAGGGATTTATTCAACCATATAGGACAGTCTCTAAAAAGCCCACATTTAGCAAGAAAGCACTTGCCTCTCATGCACAAGGTCCTGCATTCCATTCCCAGCATCCCTCCTCCTCACACCTAAAAGAGTCTGATTATCTACGAACTTAGAGAAAGTCAGTGACAAGTCAGGACAACATGACTCAGAGAGGAGTTGGCTTGCTCTCTGTCTAAACACCGGAGGGTCATAAACCACATTTAGCAAGTTGGAGAGTTTATAGGGAGAGAAGCATAAGACTGAGGAAAATCAGAGAGGAAATCAGTTACACCCACTTCAGATTCCCATGATGAAACAGGCTAGGGCACTGGGAATATAAGTTTAATATGATATGTAATTTAAATTTTGCCTATTTAGAGTATTCTTAGGGTACTCCCAGAACACAAAACCAGACTTTCTTTGGAGCACCCTATATACATATACACTCATTCTATATTATATATAGAGTGTGTGTGTGTGTGTGTGTGTGTGGAGAGAGAAAGAACTTTGCTATATGCAAACAGTATATTTTATATATATATGAATTACACTATGTGGAAGTTAAAAGAGGAAACATGGAATTGCTTTAAAATTGCATTGATGAGACTCGGAAGTTCTGGTGATATGGCTCAGTGGTACAGCACTTGCCTAGGAGGCACAAGGCCATGGTTTAAATCTTAGCATTACAAAGAAGATTAGGAAAATTAACCTTTTATATGAATAAGTTACACCTTAAAAAAATACAACATAGAAGGGTAACTAAGGAAAGAAGAAGTTCAGTCTCTTCTACTCATTCCTCTTTTTCTACCTACCTTCTCTCAAAGCTATCATGTGTTACCCACAGCCTATGTGGGAAGGAAATAGGTAATCTTCCCAGGTGTGAGGTGGATGGAAATAAAAGTCTGAAAAAGTAATACCAACAAATAAAGCAAAAGACACAGAAAATATTTTTTTAATATTTTATGAGTGGAAGAGACCTATGGGTCTGATCCTGACAAAGGGAAAAAGCCAGCTGAAGGCTTTATAGTGAAACACCAAAGGAGTTCGCTGTGAAGAAGGGTTCTTTCAAGGTAAAAAAGAGGCAAAGTCCGTGGGGAAGTTAGCCTGATTGGGGACTTATCATTTGCACATAAATTCTTCCTCCTCAAGGCAGCTGGTGCCTCAAGACTAGTTGGGCACTGGTATCTCCCTCTAGCTCCAGAAAATTGCATTTGAACCTAGAACTGGTTTGAGTCAATACATTCCAAGGTATCACAGAATTCTCTTTGAGCAGGAAAGGCAGGAAAGCTGTCTCACATTGGTGAGATTACACCAAGGTTCTCTGAGAGGCTCCCCTCTGCTTAGAGATGGCTTTAGACATGCCCACAGTTCATTTGCAGCTTCCAATGATCATGAATCCAAACTTAGGAAAAGAAAAATTCTATGTCCTCCATGAAAAAAAATCTCATATTCAAATTGAATATAAGTATGCTTTAACATCCATTCAATTCAGTCTAAAAAATAGTCAATCACAAGTCCCATGTACCAATTTAACAAGTTAGAGAAATAGTAGCATTAGAATAGTATACTCAACACTGGTGCTTACAGTATGTAGACAGTGTATACTTCATCTTTTAATTTATTTGAACTGCTCTGCAAGCTGTTTTAGCCAACCACCACATCTGAAACAAAACTTGAGACATAAGAGATAAGAATCATAATAGGTAAGTTTTAAGAACAATACTGTTGGATAATTGTATTTGTCCTAAATAACATACATAGCCCATCTTGCATAGATATGGGACAACACTATGATTGCAGCAGGGTTTCTAAATCTTACCCGTGAACTTTTGTCTTTCTTTTCATCTTTAAGCTGCTTGGTTTTTTCATTGATTAACAAAGATTCAAAATACCTTACTGCTTCTACTCATTTTTAATGCAGGACCATTGATCACTAATAAACTCTTAGTATTTTCCAATTTACATACGACAGTTTTCTTCTTCATGTTGCCAATTTTCCAGATAATCTGTTTTAAATGGATGCATTATAATTATTAAAACTCATAGAATTCATTGTTACATATCTGTATATGCATATAACACAATCTCATCAAATTCATTCCCCAGTACCCTCCCTTTCCCTCTCTTCATCTCTCCACCTGATTCCTATCCTCTTACTGATCTTTCTTCTATTTTCATGATATATCTGTTTTTCATTTTTTCTTTCTAGCTTCTACATATGAGAAAAAAAATATGATCCCTGACTTTCTAATCTGATTTATTTCATTTAACATGATGTTTTCTGGATCCACCCATTTTGCTGCAAATGCATAATTTTTATCTTCTTTTTGGTACATAAAATTCTGTGGTATATGTTTACCACATTTTGTTTGTCTCTTGCCATAAGCAAAATGTTTGTTTATCCATTACAAGAATAGTACTGCAGACATTTCATTGAGTCAGCTTTTAATCTTTAAGAGGAATTGTTAGCAAGATGTCCATCAGTCTATCTCCAGGCTCAGGGATATGGGAGAAAAATAGTCATGGCTTTAAAGATCTGTAGGGTAAGCAATGACCACAGAAAGAGTCTGCATTTGGAAGTGAGAAGCACCTAAGCTGGTTCCATAAATTATCTTTGTAAACTGCACAGGTATAAATGTGTATGCATGCATTGCAATAGTAAACTGAATTTAGTTCTTTTGGATAAATACCCAGGAATGGTATAGCTGTGTCATATGGTGGTTTTATTTCTAGTCTTTTGAAGAACCTCCATAGTGATTTCTATAGAGGTTTCACAAATTTACAATTCCACCACCAGTATATAAGTGTTCCTTTACCTACATCCTCACAATTATTGTTATTTGTGTTTTTGATGATTGCTATTCTAACTGAAGTGAGATGACATCTCAGTGATTGCTGAGACTTGAAATGCTTTTTCATATATTTGTTGGGCATATGTGTTTCTTCTTTTAAGAAATGTCTATTTAGTTTATTTGCCTATTTGTTGTTAAGAATCTGGTTTCACTCTTCTACACATGGATAGTCAAGTTTCCCGGCACCATTTGCAGCTTTGTCAAGGATCAAATACCTATATCTGTCCGGGCGCAGTGGCGCACACCTGTAATCCCAGCACTTTGGGAGGCAGAGATAGGAGACTCACAAGTTCAAAGCCAGCCTCAGTAATGGCGAGGCGCTAAGCAACTCAGTGAGGCCCTGTCTCTACATAAAACACAAAATAGAGCTGGGGATGTGGCTCAGTGGTTAAGTACCCCTGAGTTCAATCCCCGGTACCAAAACAAAAAAAAAAATCTATATCTATGTGAGTTTGTCTATGTATATTCTATTCTATTCCATTTGTTTATTTGTCTGTTTTTATTCCAGTATCATATTTTTTTGGTCACTGTAGCTGTTTGTGTAATTGATATCAGGTATTATGATGCCTCCAGCATTGTTCTTTTTGTTCAGAATTTCTTTGGCTATTCTGAGTCTCTTGTTTTTCCACATGAGTTTTACTATTTCTACTCTCTTGAATGGATTAATTTATTATCATAAAAGTGTCTTTGTTAGACAAGCAACATCTCTCTGGCATGCTTGCTTTATTTTGCCATGTGATGTACTCCACAATATTATGATGCTGCAAGAAGACCCCAACTAGATGCTGAGCAGGTGTCAGTACCATGTTCTTGAACTTCCCAGCCTCCAAAACTGTGAAATAAATAAACCCATGTTATTTATAAATTAACAGGTCTCAGATATTTTGTTATAACTAATAAAAAACAGATTAAGCACCCTCTATAAAATAATCAGACACACTCATGATTTTCCAGCCCTGTTACTAGGTAACACATAGCTACATTTCACAAAGGATTTTTTTAAAATTTTTCTCACTCTTAATGTAAGACTTATGGTGGAAAAAAGGGTATGGTATGTTTCTTGAACAAGAAAAATTGTTTAATGCTCAATAGATGCAATAGATATTCAAGAAATATTGTTAAAATAATAGTTGCATGAAATGAATATATATATGTATACACACACACATATACATACATATATATGCCAAATGGATACACACACACACGCACACACATATATATGCCAAACAGTATATTATGCTACTCCATAGCCCAAAGACCAATGAGTAAGTGAAAGTTTTAGAAACACTTGTGGGATCTGACAAAAGCTATTTTCCCAGTTAAAGAATAGGGCTCCAAGGACAAGAAAATATTCCAGAGAAAAGTTGTTTTGATGCATATTTATGAAAATAGATCTCAACCTCACAAGGTTGAAAGGGCTGGAACAGAACAAAAAAAAAATATTTCAAGCTTTAGACTAGCATAGAAATGGCTAAGAAAGCTGGTAGATTAAGTGGTTGGGAGTGTTTCTATGAACAGAATTCCATAGAAATTTGCATGGATAGATGATGCAGATGATGGGGTGAGAAAAGTGGGAGGTGGTAAATTTCTCAGAGAATGTCTTCTGATGTTTATAGTATTTAGTACAAAAGTGACACAATGCCTTTAAACTTTAGTACAGAAAAAATACTTTTCCCAGAATATGGTATGAAATGACTGACTTCACATTATTTTCCTCTGACTACCAAATTTCAAAATTCTATACAGGAGCCTGTCTTACATAAATGATAGTAATTGGCTTGATGAAATCCTCTAAAATCTATCTATAGACTTATTCAATATTAATAGATTTTATGAAATTACAAAGCTAACAAACAATATTTCCAGTTAAGTTTATCTCATGACAAATACTAATTTGCTCATTATCCTGTCAGGTTGGCTTTTGATAGTTTGATTAACAGCAATACTTAATACTTTTAATGCATTGGTAATATCTGATATTTATTTGGCCCTATCTGAATCACATTGATTTCTATAGTGGACTTATAATGAGTCATCTACTTGTGTCAATTAATTATTTTAGTACGACTTTGAAGGAAATTATGTTTACAATTGGGTACAAAATTCTCTAGAGTTCTAAACATGAAACATTTGGTTAGACTATCCCAAAGAGAGGGAAAAGAGTATGCGGAAATTGCAAAGGCTATCATCCAGATATAAGAGTCTTTCCAAATATTATATTTCCCTCCCAAAAGAAAATTGATAGGTCATTTTATTCAGCAAAACAGCTAGACTAGTTTGCGCACACACACACAATTTATTGAATAAGCAAATTTTGTCATAAGTTTCACATTACTTTTTAACATTTTGAAATATCTGCAGTGATATCACTCCCTCTGTTTAATAAGTTGTAATTTTCTCAATTATGCTAAAAACAAAGAAGTTAAATAGCTATCAAATATTGTTTTTCAATATGATAGCCATTCTTTAGGGATAATACGCCTGTTGTGTTAAAAACTGAATAAGAATTTATCCAGAATAGTTTGATTTAATAACATCAGAAAGATATGGAACAATTTAATGAATGATATCTGTTTAAATAAATGAGCTTTTTCATCTTCAAATGTATACAAAAACCCTAGCCCTTATCAGACAAAAATTAAAGCAGTGTGTAGGAAGCAGGGGGATTTATGATTCATTTCATCTTCATTGATTAATGGATTTCTCATTTTTACCAGGAGATAGCTGCAAAATTACAATCCATGTGAGTAATTAATTGGGTAGTCTTGTTATTTTCCTATCTAGCAGGAATGAACACATGACACCTAAGTTTAGGTGGGATAAATAGGCTTCTTTTATTATCTTGCTAACAGTTTTTCACCATTTTCTTTTCAATTAACATGCAAATGAAAGTAGCCTCTCTTGCACTACAAAACAGATTTTATTTCAAAAGCAAAGAGGATTTAACACCTTTGTAGTATGCATGAGAAACACTGTAATTTTTATAGCTTAGAGAAAATAAAGGTAATACTGTATATTCCCCAGATTACTAAAACTACTTAACAGTGGATCAATACAATTGGTTTAGATAAAATGCATTTAAAAATGTTATAATACATAGCCGGATGCGGTGGTGCAAGACTGTAATCCCAGCACTTAGGGAGGCTGAGACAGGAGAATCGCGAGTTCAAAGCCAGCCTCAGCAATGGTGAGGTGCTAAGCAACTCAGTGAGACCCTGTCTCTACATAAAACACAAAATAGGGCTGGAGATGTGGCTCAGTGGTTCAGTGCCCCTGAGTTCAATCTCCAGTACCAAAAAAAAAAAAAGAAAGTACACTCTAAAAATACTCATTGAGAAGGCTTCATAGAAAGCTATTTCCTGCTTAGTCATTTCTTTAATCTTTATTTACTGAAATATAGTTTAGCATATGTATTTGTGTGTTTTATTGTAAATATATTAGCTCGTTTCTACTGCCACTCATCTAACTTCCAGAACTTCCTGACAGAAATTCAGTGCTCCTGGGTTACTTGGCTAGACATAGTTAAAAACCACCTCTTAAAGATGAGTCTTTAAACAAACATTTAATAGTTTTCTCTTTTTAAAATGCTAGTGTTAACAATATGTGTGTGCATATTCCTAATAATTATTTATGACCAATAACAAAATTAAAAACTGATAGTACTTAATATTGTTGAAAATGAATCAAACCAAATTTTCTATTTTTAATCTCAAGTTTCTATAAGATTTATACAGTGATAAATATAGAAGTTATAAAATAACTTTGTATGTATTTAAAAGGATGAATGTGCCTAAGGCTGAGGACTTAATTGTAACCAAAACTAATCACAAGAGAACATTTGGACCAAGAATCAGAATTCATATTTATGTTACTAGTACTTTAGATTCATATCTGTTCTAATACAATTACAATATAGTGAGAATTAAATGAAAGCCTTTTAAAATCATGAATGAGTAGATGAATAAAAGATTTCAGATTTATTCCCTCAATATATTGCTGTAAAATAAAATTCTAAAATCATTACACTTCTTGTTTGCTATATTTCCTCTTAATAGTGAGATATAAGGGAATTTGTAACAGATAATTGTTAAAAAATTAGATTTTATCCACAAATAATTTGTATTATTAATATAAAAAATAATAAAAATCTAAACAATTAATAATGATATATAAAAGAAACACTCTTTATCATTAAGACATTGAAGTTTTGGTAAGTTTTGCAGATTTACCATAAAAGTTGTATTCTCTTACAGGAGGGTATATAAAAATACAGAAAATAGTGAGAAAAATGTATTTCATGTATCAGACAATCTCTGAAGGAGCTATTAGAACTGTTTATAGAAATCCTAGAGTTAGTATATTTAAATAGAAATGAACAAAAAAAAACAGAATTAAACATTGGCTGGCAAAGAAGCACGCTGAGATTTCTCAGCTAAACAAGAAAAGAATAGAAAAACTAAGAAATAAATGAAATATTAGTAAAGGCTTTAAGTGGTCTTTAAGCTATAAAACCTAAATCTCATTTTGTTACAGTTGTATTTTTACTGTAGTAGGTTAAGTAGGGACATTTTGTTAATAAGATTCAGTATATAGAATGCAACATCTTAAGTAGTTATGATAACAATCTGTTGGAGAATACTATAGTGAGTAATAGAAGAAAAATGCTTTCTTTAGGAATTCAGTCTATGTACTGGGCCATCCTGATTTCTACAGATTAATAAGGAATAAATATAGCTACATGCACTTTATGTTTAAAAATAAATGCAAAGACCAACAAGTACCATGTGTAAAAGTCAGCAGAAATTGGGAAGAGCAGAGACTAAAGTCAAGAGACTTGGATATCTTATTACTACATATAACTTGTAAAACAAGTTGAAAAGATGAAAATAAACAAAGGATCGTCTTTAAAAATATAAGAAATGTAATAAGAAACTTTAAGATTTAACAGATTACTTTGAAAAGATCAAAATAGATTTATATATGTTTTATTTACATATTTTGCAATTGATAACTTGAATAATGTCAAAAAGGACAGAGTGGATACATTCAATGAGAGAATTCAGAGTTAGGTTAGCAATACATTAAATATTAATAAGGATTATGACAATGGATAAATAACTTTAATATGTGCTTTTTTTTCTTTTGGTACCAAGGATTGAACTCAGGTATACTCAGCCACTGAGCTACATCCCCAGCCTATTTTGTGTTTTATTTAGAGACAGGGTCTCACTGAGTTGCATAGCGCCTCCTCGTTGCTGAGGCTGGAGATCCTCCTGTCTCAGCCTCCCAAAGTGCTGGGATTACAGGTGTGTGCCACTGCACCTAGATTAATATGTGATATTTTTTAAAAGACACCTAAAAATAAGGATATGAAAATATTGAAAGTATAAAGAAACTAAACAATATGGAAGGGAAATACAAAAGATAAAGAAAATTTGTTAAGCTATGTTAATACTAAAAATATAGAATTAGATAAAAAAGCATTATTAAGAAAAAATGAGTAACTAAATAATTCAAGATAAGCAATTTGATAGTAATAAATAATGATTCTAAATACGTACCCATGGTGGTTCATAAATGCTCTACCACAATGGGGGATTTCAAGCACAGCCCTGTCAGTATTTGCTATGCTAAGTGGTCCAAATATTAAAAAGTCTAGAGAAAGTTTGAGCTACGTAATAATAATATCAGTCCTATGCCAATGTATTTATTTACAAAAATAGGAATTTTTGTGTAAAAACTATTAAAGAATCTACATATTTCTGAAACACACATGGAATATGTGTAAGTATGATTTCCTTATTTAACTAACAAACTAAACCTTGGGCTATAAATCATGTTTTCAGAATTTTCAAAGAATAATCACCACTCCATGATAGTTTTGACTACAGCATAAGTAGTATTGAGATAAATACAAAGAATATTGTTTTTTAAAATGCATTTACTTTTATAACTGATTACAAAATATTGCTGACATTAAAGGAAACTGCAATGAACAGCTAAAACCTAACGACAACCATACTACTTCTACAAATAATACCAACAGAAATTATATGTTGAAGCTGAAAAGGAGATTTTAAAATTTATATAGAAAATTAAAGATTTCAGTGCAAAGAACAATCTAATGAAAAAAGGTTGGAAAATTACCCTACAATGTACTAGAAGATACTATGTCAGTAATGATTAAAATTCCATACAATTAGAAACAGGTTATATTAATAAATTAATAAAAACATCAATAGAGTTGAGAGGCAGTCCTACATACACAGGTATATAACACAAATGTGTTTCAGAGAAGTCAGAAAAACACAATTATGACAGGACATGACTGCATGTCTGTAATCCCAGAGGCTCAGGAGGCTGAGGCAGGAGTCCAATGCTAGCCTCAGCAATGTAGTGAGACCTTGTCCCAAAATTTAAAAAAAAAAAAACTGACTAAAAAGGGTTTGGAAGGGAGGTAGTTCAGTGGTTTAGCATTCCTGGGTTCAATCCCTGGTATGAAAAAAAAATACAAAGAACACAACTATGTAATAAATGGTACTAAGGTAACTTAAGGAGGAAACTGGTTAACTCTCCAAGAAAAAAAAAAAGTATCTGATAAATAACATAAAAAAAATTACTTTAAGTTGACTAAATACCTAAATGTGGATATCATCTTTTCTAGAGCTTATAATTTCTATGCCTATTCTAATTACTTCAGATAGCAAAAAAGAAAAAAATAGCAGGAAAATAATCACAAAGCATAACCACAAAGATGGATATATTACATAAATATTTAAAACTTTATCAAAGTCCACCATAAAATGTGAAAGAAACAATATAATAGTAAGTATTTGACACTAATACATATAAATATCTTTATCAAATCAATGAAAAGGAATGCTATCAATATAGAAAAGAAATTAAAAGAAGAGGAGACATGAAGGATCCACATGTTGATGAAAAAATGTTCAATATCACTAAGAGTCAAGGATATATAAACTGAATTGTAGATATCATCATGTATCATTTAAGGCTTAGCAGTTTGACAGAAGTTAATATTTGTAATAGCAAATTGATATTTGTAATATGTACTGGTAAGTAATTTTGAGAAATAGGAAATAAAGCTTGTTAAGCATTTATATTTCTACATTTGGCATTATCTAATAGAGTAGAAGATAGGAAAAAATTTTGATGTTCTCAAACATACCCACAACAAAAGAAACTCACATACTGACATGAGAGGAACTGGACACAAAGAACCACATTACACATATAAGGCATTTCTTAATAAGAATAAAGACAAATAAATTATGTTTTTTTTTATGTAATGGGGCATTGTTGAGCCATGAAAATAAATGAACTGCAACAATACAAATTTACAAAGATCTGAGTCACATACATAACAAGTCAAACAGTAGCAGTAGTAAAACAAATAGTAAAAGAGAAAATTAAGAATGCAGTATAGTAACATTCTTATGAGTGTTTTTTTTTAATATCCAAAGTAAACCTATGTACATTTCTTACATATGTAAACTTACACAGTAGATTTAAAAGAAACACAGAAATACAGTGATAAAACTTGTTACTTGAATGGTGCAAAGAGGAAAGGGATAGAGCAGGATACACAGCAGATTTTACATTGTCTATAGGATTAATACTTTATACTTCTTGACTTACTGATATTAATAACAATGTTCATTATTTAGAGGATATATAAAATAGAGAATATATTCTATATTATTCTTTTTATCCTTAAAATAGCTTATACAATTTCAAAATAAAAGTCATATAATCTTACTAAATCATAGAAAATAAAAACATTTATTTCATAAATGCATCAAGCAAAGAATTTTACAACTTGGACTTTGGTTATAAGTGGTTAACATTAGTAGTTATCTGATGTGTTTGTGTTGCTTAATTAAGGATTATAAAAAAAAATCTACCTATATGCTAGAGATTTAAATATAAATGCAGGTTAACTATTGTGTATGATGCCCAAGCCACAGAATTTGGTCAACAAATATACTTATTTTATTATTATCAAGAACAGATTATAAATATAAATGTAATTATAATTTTTGATTCCTAGTAGTAATCACAGAATTTAAACAATTTAGGAAAAATAGAAATAAAAATGTAATTTACAAAGATTCAGTAAAAATACAGAAGAAATTAAAATATGGAATGGACCCAATGGATAATGTCTCCACACATTAGAAAGCTCCCTTTAAAATTGAAAGCTGGACACGCTATTTTACAGTGAATTCTTACTTTTGATTATGACTGTGAAATCAATTGGTTTTACTTTTACTTTAATTTCAGCATTTCATTTTAATGTAACACATTACTGAACACAAAGAAAGGTTTAAGGTACCTGTACTAAAGAAGTAGAAATAATACGGAGTGATGGAAAACATATGGACCCATATGACACTCTAGGTTATCTGTATACAATGCCTCACAGTTCATCAACTCCATGGAATATTTCGGCCTTTTAGACAATGGCTTTATTGATATATACTATACATAACATTACATTCACTCATTTAAATTACACAGTCTAATGTTTTTCAGAATGTTTACAGAGTTGCTCCACCATCAATTTAGGACATTTCATCACTCAAGAAATCCACATCATAACCCTTAGCAGTCACTGTTCCTTTCAACCACAGCTCCAGTCAATTACTTACCTACTTTCTGGCTTTATATACTTGCACATTCTGAATTCCTCCCCATGTAATAGCAATTAAATATCCTTTAACCATATCTCCTCTCTCCCTCTCTTCCAATCACACAAGCTTCCAATAAATATCATTCTACTTGGTCCTTTTAAGATCAGCTATTTTATACTCTATTTATGAGCAAGAACATGAGGTGTTTTTCTTTCTATGCCTACCATATTTCATTTAACATAATGATCTTCAGTTTGACTTATGGTACTGAAAATGATGGAATTTTGTCCATTTATATAGCTGAATATTTGGAATATTTTTCTTAAAGTATATCATTGACTGCTTTCATAGTTCCAGAAAGTAATTTGGTTGTATATACCACCTCAAATGCATAAAGGCCCTAGAAATATGGAAGTGCTTCAGCAGCATTGTAAGTTGAATCTAAAAATAATTTCCAAGTCAAGGGTCAGAGTCAATTCAAGTGTTTCATAAATATTTCATTCCATTTTGTAATTTGTAAAGAGACTCTTTTAGAAATTGGCCTAATTTTACTTGTATTCGTTTAAAGGATTGATTTCACACCTGTAAGACAGAGTATCTTTGGAATTTGACTGGAATTCCAAATAACTTTTTGAATGACATAAAGTTGACTGAGTTTTGAATCCACAGATTCAACCAACAGTAAATCAAAAATACTAGGGAGGAAGAAAAGTTGTATCTATACAGAACATGTATAGATATTTTTGCTCTTATAATTGTTGCTTGATAGCAATTCTTTATGTAGATTTTACACTGCATTAGCTAATAAACAGTCTAGAGATAATTCAAAGTATATGCAAGAATGTGCATAGGTAATATGTAATTATTATGCCATTTTATATTAGAGATTTAAGCATCTGTGGATCTCAGTATCCACAGGTGTCCTGAAACCAATACCCCATGGTTAATGAGAAGCCATTTTTCATTTTAAAAATGTAACCATGAGTAAGACAAAATACTTATAGCTTCCAAAATGACTATCTATTTGTATATTTAACAAATTGTGTATTACTTAATTTTTAAGTAATGAAATTTAGTGTTGAGAGCTTACATTAAATAATATTTATTGGTTAGAACAATAAGCAGATAAATATATTATTATGCTATTTGAAATAATCATGCATATGTTATGAAGTGAAAGATAATAAACTGGAACCACCATTTGACCCAGTTATCCCACTCTTTGGTTTATGCCCAAAGGTCTTAAAATCAGCATAGGACAGTAATGCAACCTCATCAATGTTTATAGCAGCTCAATTCACAATAGCTAAACTATGGAACCAAATTAGATGCCCTTCAACAGATGAATGAATAAAGAAAATGTGGTACACATACACAATGAAATGTTACTCAGACTTAAAGAAAAATGAAATTGTGGCATTTGCAGGTAAATGGATAGAGCTGGAGAATATCATGCTAAGTGAAATAAACCAAACCTAAAAAACCAAAGGCTGAATGTTTTCTCTGATAAGAGGATGCTAATCCATAACAGGGAGAGGGGGAGACTGAAGGAACTTTAGATTATACAGGGTAGAGTGAGGGGAGCGAATGGGTTGTGGGGATGGGAAGGATGGTAGAATGAGATGGACATTATTACCCTATATACATGTATGATTACACTACTGGTGTGATTCTGCACCATATTAAGCCAGAGGAAAAAGAAGTTGTGCTTCAGTTGTGTACAATGTGTCAAAATTCATTCTACTGTTATGTATAGCTAATTAGAACAAATTAAAAATAAAATAATATAAGAATAAAATGTTTTAAATGATGAGGATGTGACTCAATGTTTAAGCAAAAAAAATGCCTAAAGATTTTTTACATCATTTTACGGTATTTTTGAAACTTCAAAATAAGCATAACCTTTTAGATTGCTAATAAATTCATAATGTTGAAATCCAATCAGTTCTATCTTAACTTCACACTCTCTCTTAATGCCTCTACTCTCTGCCTATTTTCCACCTTTATCATTCCTGCAATATTAACTAAATCTCCACATAAAGAGTATAGTGAGTTTTAAGGAAATTTTCATTAAGTGACAATAAACTTATAATAATACCTTTCAGAAAAATCCAGGCAACATTATCATAGTAACTAGAATATCACCAAATACAATTTTTAAAATATTAGCTATTTATGTCCCCCAGGATACCATATAATAGAAGATGCAAAAACATGATGCTTTTTGAAAATAAGTATCAGACTTTAATTGAAAATCGAAAACCAGAGAGTTTTGTCTTTGTAATTTTGAGGGAGGATACACTTAATTAAAAACTACAATAATGCTATTATCACTTTGATAAAAGAATCAAACATTTATCAATAATTCTTTAAAAGTAAGTTTAGAATTTCATTGAAATTAGCTAACTTACAATTTTTAATAGTTGTATTGACTAAGAACATCTGTAGGAAAGATTAAAAAGGGAAATATTTAAGTTTAAAATAGGTATTTATTTCATTGAAATAGTGAAGTTTTGATAATGTTTAAAAGCACTGAATGATCTGAATAGATAAGCAGTTATAATTTGTATTTATTAAGAGCTTATTTTGTATCAGGCACTGTCCAAAGTACACATTTTATTTACACCAACCTTCATCATAACCCTAAACTTACCTATGAGAAATCTACTATTTTGAGAGATTATGGACATAAAATTAGAAAATGGCAAGCCTGTTAAATTTCTAACTCTAAGACATTTGCATAATATACAGTATTTTCTCAAATTTTCAAAATCATCAAGATTTGTTACTTGGCTATACACAATTCTATGTAAAGAATTCAATTGCAAAATGGAAACTTTGCCACATTTCCATTAAAGAAATAAACCTTAAGGCATATTTATGTTTTCTTCTAAATTTAAAAAAAAAATTAAATTTAACTTCTCTAAATTACCTGAATTCAATACTTATTTTAAACAATTGAATAATAGTTCCAGTAGGCCTAAATATATTATTTTATCTACCTATATAAGATGTGGTTATTTATGATAATCTTGAAAGATCCAGTGTGGCATTTTGCACATTAAGCTTTAACTTGAAAATAAATATCTCTAGCAGCATGTGCTATAAAATATTCCTTTAATAGTCAATAAAACTGGTGAGAGTCATTGCTTACCACCTGATAACCAGTAGGTTTTCAAATTACAGAATTCATTTGTCGCATTCCACTTAGCATATCTATAACTTTCCAATAATAAATACTGTCTTCAAATAGTTATTTTAATGGCTGAAGGATTAAATGCAGAAATAAGAGGTAATAGAAGTTAAAGGGAAAGATAATTATATCCTGTCTCTTAAAGACAGAAATGGATTTCACCTGGAGAAGCATATCTGTTTCTCTAATGACTTTAAAAGAATACATAAAAACATAGAAAAATAAATAGCACTCCACTAATGCAGACTTGCTTTAATATGCACCTGCAGAAAAGACTGGTGTGGTGGTAGTGAGCATTTGTTTTAATTAATCTAAAACAGCATGCAGAGACCAAAGAGGTGACTGTTGGGATTCACAGAAGGAAATCTACATCTCTATATAGATGTATACAATTGTCATTTATTATGAATCCATATTGAAACATATCTGCTAAAACTCTTTACACTCATTAAATCCTAACATTTACTTTTTTCTTCAGTAACATTTTATAAACTATTTTAGTAATTCTTGAGATTACTCACTTTTTCAGAGCAATTTTGACGCTCATTAGATATAGTCTGAATAGAAATGAGTTAGATTCCAGAACACACAAAAAAAATGCTGAAAAAATAAGAGAACTCATTAACCACTAATAGCGTACATTGTTCTAAATGCCAGGTATGAGCATTTTGAGCTGACTTTTGTAAAAGAGTTGTCATCTAATGATAAAATAATTTATGAGGGACCAATTTGGTAACAGTGTAAGGACTGGCAGTATGTTAGGATTTCTTATATTGAGGCAGTGAAAATTTCCCTGGCTAAACATAGATATGCTATTTAAAATAGATTGCATCTGTATGATACTAAGTTCTTCTCATGGAGTATTACAATAATAAAATTAAGTTTATATTTATATTAAAAGATTATGTTTATAATAGTCACATTTCTTTTTATCTATTTTTATTTAATTAATTTGTTAAAAGTATTACCCATATTATTATTTTTCCCACCAAATTCCAGCATGTGGTATTTGTTGGTTTTATACTTAGAGTTCCTCTGAGTTAGGACAGTTGGGAACTCTTATCAGGACACAATTTCAGTTTCTGAAAATTTTTTGACATGATGAAACATCTTCTCCTCACAATTAACTAAGGACAAGTTTTTATTTCTATAAACAAAGCTAGCAATGTCTTTTGTGAGTACTTTTGATCTTTTTGAATTCAGTATGTGAACCTTATCTATTACATACTCAATACTAACTAGGAAAATATTAATAAAGTTGAAATTATGGATAAAAGTGACTAATAGAATATTTCTATTTTTTCATAGGGAATGAACAATATGAAATTGGGGCAAAGACAAATGGATAGAACTGTAAGTTGACAGCACTGAAAGAAAATTGAAGCTAGCCTTATTCAAATATACCAAAGAGAAACCTTTCAGACAAAAAGATGTTAATGAAGCCAGAATTAGACAGGCAGTCAGTGTAGACAGGTAAATTGAATGAGATTGGATCAAGGAGGCCAATTTGAGTCTGGGAAGTTGGAAAGGTATTGAAATGCTAATGCCTTCACAGTCCTTCCTCCCCCACTAATAAGGATAACTTGTCACTGCTCCAACCTGTTGCTAAGGTAACCTGTCCCAGGGATTATCCTTTCCTATAGGGATGTTAATTACATCCCACTTCCTGCCCAAATCACTCTACCTAGGCCCTTCCCCTTGTCCATCTGCTTTTCACCTTTTTGGCCATCCCACTGAGCATCTCCTGGGCTTAGTCATGTATGCAAGATGGAGAGAGATGAGGGGAAGAGAGCAGGAGAACAAAGGAAGCCTAGCACACAAAAAAAAGGCAAAACATCTGTACTTCTTGGGATACCAGGGTACCAGCTAGGGCTACCTTCTCCCTCCTGGGAGAAGTCTATGTTACTCCTTTTTAAATAAACCCTGCTTTATATGCTTGCCTCGACATGCTTCTCTAATGTTCAAATTTTAACATGTGAGGAAGAAGAACTCATCACAGGTAACTGGCAGGATCATTGTGTTTATATTGATAGTATTGAACTTCTTACTAGTTTTTAAAATTTATTTTATAGTACACTTAAATTGCTAGTCTGTGATTCTAATGTAAACTCTGAACACAGGCAAAATTATTTTGCTTCTTTCAGAAATTATCACTGTTACAGCCTAGTGGGAACATTTTCCTCCCACATTTTCTAATTATCATTTGAAACCCGAGATTTTCATCTAGAATAAAAAGATAAATGCTTATTTTTAGTTCATGAAGCTTGTTTCTATTTTGTTCACTAGATTAACGGATTTTCAACAGACGTAGCTCCACCTACTGATTGTAAATAAATTATCATCTTTTAAATGGGTAAAGAGAGTTACCTGAATCTTTTACATTTGTCACTTGTATTTTCAAAAATAACTTAAAAGTGTTGCAGATGTAATATTTCATGAGGAAATCAAAATAAAACTAAAGTTACTTCTATAATTATCTTTTGGTCTAATTTATCCTATATAAAACAAACTTACGATGTCACTTATGATTCATTTCTCTATGTGGTCAAAGACAGCTTTCAATGAAGAAAATGCACACTTGTAATTCAAAGAGCATTAAAGAACTTGTACAATTGAGGAAATACAATTTTAAAGTATATTTCCACATAACTCGAATTGAACTTCTACATTTAAGATTAATTAACCTGGAGTTCTTAGAAAACACATTGTGAGTAGAATAGGAATCAAAAAGAAGACCTATTCCCATGTGCTTTTGCATGTGACATTTGACTGTATATAGTAATGGTATCATTCATTTACATATAAATGCTAATGCAAATAAGAATTAAATTAGTTTAAATAATTTAATTTGGAATTATTCACAGGTAATACATGTGTTATCACTGAATCTTTAAAATATTCAAATATTTTTGGAATTTATATTAATCACTAGTGTACCAGGATTTAATCAGAGGAGATGAACCAGTTAAACACATCTATCTGGATATAAGGCAGGATCTATCACAAAGATTTGACTTTATATAATTGTGGGGGCTGGTCAGACATTTACTGTAAGATTGTTGTTCTGATGCTAGAACCTAGTCTTCAGCAGATGGTGAGAAAGAAATGGCTCATATAAAGTGGAAGAGAACAGAGACAATGAGGCACCCACAGAGATATGCTAAAAGCCATGTCTATTCTTGCTCCTGGGATGTTGATGGTACATTGTCCTTCAGGAGAAACTGGTATCCTTCTTCATGGTGCTAACTGTCTGGCTCAGAACTAAAACTGAAGGAGGATCCTTCAGGTCTAGCTGCTGCCTCATTCCAAATGAATGAACCAGTAGAAAAGTGAGAACATATATGAACTACAAAATACTGGTGCTTCACTTTTTCCTTTCAGATCTTGTGCAAGAAACTCTTATTTGGACCATCTTCAGTGGAAACATTCAGACATTGGAAATCTGGGAAATATAAGTCACCACAGCCCAGTTGCTATTACAAAGCCACTACACATAGTGCATATAATTTAGAATTTTACTTCTGTTAGTTCTAATCCCTAAATCATAAACTTTACCAATCTCAAAAAAAATCTACATTGTTTCCAATATAGAATTTATTTATTAACATATATTATATTTATTATATGTGGTATAAAAAGATAAATTTTTTATTTCCAAAATTATTGAGTATAGTTTCACTAATATTTATTAAGTAAAAGTGGATTACATAATGTTAATATAAACATGAAGACAAAATAATCAAAATTTTCTTTGATCAGAGGAAGGGAAAAGAAAAATATCTTCTTTCTGGTACACAGAACAAATTTAAATAAAAGAGAATCTGAGAAGCTAAAGATAATGTAGCAGAAACTTTATTATGCATATCTTAAATGATCTGTAAAACAAATTCTCAAATTGTTCTGCTTCTTAAATTCATAATACTCTGAGTCATACATACCATAGCTAATCACTTTTCATTTTACAAAAATAGAGCATAGCACTTATTCTGTTTTTCACAGTAATTTTCATTTTGAGATGACAAAGTGAATATCATAAGTTTCTTGGCTTAAAAGTGTTATGAAAAGAACAGTTAGCATTAACTGAGTACTCTCTATATATAATGTATTTAATAAATATCTTTCTAAAATTTCTATGATATTATAAACCCTCCATATTTCTGTATTCTTACACTATTAAAAAATGTTTGTCATGGTTGATGTTCATGAATTCTCTGCTTTTTGAATGTTTTAAAAAGACACCAAAATACATGTTGATTTTGTTATCTTGTGAAACCAGATCATAATGATAACTTAAACATACTAAATTTCAATATTGAAAATGTCTGAAGTTCTCTCCAGTACATGTATAAAACTAAGATTAAATGATATCAGTACTTATACATGCCAGTTGAAAGTTCCAATGCCAATCCCCATTGACAATTCCCCAGTACATTACTGGGAATCTTCACAGAGGATACAATAGAAGTTCAGAAATAAACTCGGCTTCTGGCTAGGTAATTGCTGGCCTCAATTGCTTCTATTTTTGTCACTTCACCCTTATTCTGGCCTCTGCTGTCCTGAGATTTCCTGTCAACACTCACCCATAGCTCACTGCTCTGAGCTTTGGATCCTTCAAGGTAAAGATGCCCTTTTCTGACCTTAACTAGAGACACACTTCCACTGTTGTCTCCAATCTTCATAGGTCAAAAAGCCAGGCAACCTATTTATAGAGTCATCAAAGCTTACAGAAATTCTTATGAGGTTTTTCATAGAATTTATGAAATTACACATAGAAATTAACCAACAAATTCTTGAAATATGACATCAATTTGAAAATTATGTTTTAATTATTTCAAAGGGAAATGTTAATAAGAAACTAATAAAATAAGAAATGTCATAATTTGAAGTTAGTTATTTCACTCAGTAAAAGTTTAAGAATATATGTTTTGAAATTTCGTACTTATAAGATTTGAAATCTAAAGCAATTTTCCTAATAAATCTTTCAAATTTTTTCTATTTTAGAGAAATTTATTGAATGAGTTATGCAGTACAGTTAACTGAACATTTCTCACAGACTCAAAATATAGTTTACTATATGTATGAATATTATTTATAAAATCTTTATTGTTTATTTAAAAGACTATATGTGACTATTGCAAGATTATTTATGAAATAATTTGGTTTTTAGAGTAAATGTTATGAATTTTTGGTATTTTGAGGTAAGAGTTCTTTAAAATGAAAATTAATCCCAAATTCATACAACTAATAGAAAACTAGTCCAATTGAATGGTAATAAACTACAATGAAAACAATAATAATTTTGATATAGTAATTAATACTTATATAGTAACTTTGATGAGCTGGAGACTGTTCTAAATTTATCACATACATGAGTTTATTGTTGTCATTTAGAGAGGAAAACAGTGAGGCCCAAAGATGTTAAGTAATGTTCCCAAGGTCATAGAGGGGTTGTGCAGTGGAAGAATTGGCTCTAAATCCAGTAATAAGACTTGGAAGTCTGTGGATGTAACTTTTGTACCCTACGACATCATAAGTACATTAAAATATGTAGCAAGATATTCAAATTGTTAGAAAATGTATATTTGGGCACCATGAAAAATGGCAAGAGTAATTTTTCTCTTAACCTCACTCTGGATCTTCTGTACATAGCTTCATGTATCAATTAGTTCTGTCAGGAACACTAAACCACTCTGAGTAGTCCAGGAATGAAAGAAGGTTAAGATAAGGAATAGAGGCTTCCCAACTTTGGAGAAATTGAGGAAGAAAAAGTCCTAAAGCATTGCTAGAAGTGGGTTATTCACAGGTTCTATCTTAGAAACTGTGGCAACTCTTTAAGAGTTTAGGAACTCCTTCACCACTATGCATTCTTGACAATGGTCAAAGTTGGGTGATTCCCAAGAACTCTCTCCAAGAGTAGCTATGAAAGTCAGCCTGTAATCTTCCCAGTGTCTACCACCAGTGGTCTTCAAAGAACAGCAAAATGTTTATTTTCTTTTTTGAACACAAACTACACATTTTAAAGCATGTATATCTAGTCAAAAATGTTAAAGTTGTAATCTAGCTTATATTTCACCTTCCCTCCTTTTATTAAAAAATATAGCTAATATTCATTAAGGATTTACTATAAGCCACATAACATGAAATATTTATATACATCATTCAATCTAATTACTGACATGTAACAATGATCAATAGTTTTTCTGGTTTCCTTTTCTTTGTTGATAAAAGTAAAAATAGTCAAAAAATCAGTATCAAATAGGGACAAAGTTGTTTCTTAAACAAAGATTTACATGAGATGATTTTTGTAACAACTGTACTTTGTTCTTGCTCTTAAAATATTCATATATCTAATAAATTCCCAGCTTTAATTAATTATGTAACTACCTACATCTCTATAAGGTAGTTACTATTAACTTAAAGATATACCCACAGTTTTAGAGAGGTGATAGTATATGCTAGTAAATACATCTTCAGGGAATATAACTATGATTATCACTTCTTTTTATTACAACATGTGGGCTATCAAAATTTGGTTGGGTGTACAAAAATAAAATCACTGTCACGAAGTCAAACATTCTTTTAAGAAATATTGATTTTTGGTGGTCAGGTCAATGATGCTGTCCTCGAGTACTGCCCAGGGCTATATTCCAAGGGAATCCAAATCTAAGTCAGAATTTAGTGTCAGGAGATTTATTAGGGAAGATTCTAGCTATCAGCATACATGGCATGTTGGGAGTAAGAAAGAAAGAAAAGAAGTAAAAAGGGAAGTAAGCTAGACAGGGGAAGCATGACAGTCTCAGCTAACTCCTCGGACATGAAATGGCCCATCTAAGTTGTCCCAGCCTGGGCCTATGGACTCATTTTCCCTTTATTTGCCCTCCCCATTCCAACTGTCATTAATCAAGCATTAGATATGAGTCTCTGTGAGAGAGAGCTGGCCTGGGCGCATCCACAGTACATAATGTGCAACAAATATCAGGTTTGTCAATCATGTGGCTTTGGCCATAGTTCCATCTTGTAACAAGTTCTGCATTCCTGTGAATAGCCACAGGATGCTAATAGAATAGTCACACCCTATGCACCCTGTAGTGCTTGGAGGACAAAGGGCCTCTTAGCATATATAAAGAGGGACCTGAGCTCAATAAGAGAGTCTCTTGCCTTGTTCTGTGTGTGTGTGTGTGTGTGTGTGTGTGTGTGTGTGTGTGTGTGAGTGATTTCTCATCTGAGGCTCCCTCGCCTGACTCGATTTCCCTTTGTGCTGGCACGGGTGCTGGCATCTGGAGGTTCCACCGAGATAGGAAGAAGGGAAGATAGCTGACGGATACCCCAGGAAAGCCAGCTGGTAAGTTTAGGTGGGGTGAATTGTGGTGAAGCATTAAATTGTGGTAAAGTGTTCACATTAAATTGTGGTAGAGCGTTCCAATGGGTGCGCAACGTAGTAAGGAACTGTCAGAGAAACAGATAAATTGTGGTGAAGCATTCACATTAAATTGTGATAGAGCATTCCAATGGGTCCGCAACGTAGTATCTGGATTGCTGAATACGATATCAGAACACATGAATAAACTAGCCAAAACTTTTGAAATAATGCAGGAGACTGTATCTGCTCAATCTCTCAAGGGGTCAGAAAAGGATTTAGACCTTAAAGAGGGGGAAGAAAAAGATGAAGAAATGCTAGAACAAGAGATTGAGGATTTGTCTGAAAAACTTAAAAAATATGACATCAAAGAGGAATTACAGGAGGAATTGTTTGCAGAGCCGGTAGGGCGACTGATAACACCTACAAAGCCCCCTGTTGACTGGCCTGAGAAAAGGGGAGATATATGCTTCCCAGTGATTGAGACTCAAACTCAAGAGGGGCCAATAATCAGGCAGCACCAACCATTAAATTTTAAGGATATGAAATCATTGAAAGATGCAGTGGTTCAATATGGGCCTAATGCTCCCTTTACCTTGGCTATTTTTGAGTCTTTCTCATCTTTGAATTTAACTCCCTCTGATTGGTCTCAGTTGACCAGAGCTGTCCTGTCTCGGGGGACTATCTCATCTGGAAAGGAGAATATCATGAGCAATGTAAAATAACAGCTGCCAAAAATGCTCAGGCTGGTTTCCCACAATGAAACCCAGGCATGCTTGCTGGACTAGGACAATATAACAATGTGCAAGCTTGAATAGTGTATGATCCAGGGATATATGCTCAAATAGCTATGGCTGTTACTAAAGCATGGAGGGCCCTGCCTAATTTAGCAGCTGGGGAAAGTCTATCAAAGGTTATGCAAGGGCCCTCCGAACCTTTTGCTGACTTTGCAGATAGATTAATACAATTGGCTGGGAGGTTATTTGGAAATGTTACTGATGCCATGCCGGTAATTAAACAGCTTACATATGAAAATGCAAATAAACACTGTCAGCAAGCCCTCCATGCTTATAGAGACAAAAGTCTTAATGATTATATCATCAGACTATGCAGAGGTATTGACAATACTCACATACTTGGGCAAGTTATAGCTTCTGCTATCCATGGACCTAAAAATGATAGGGCAAGAGCTCGTCCTAAGGTGTGTTTTGGATGTGGCCAAACAGGACATATTAAAAGGCATTGTCCTGTACAAGCTTCTAATACCACCACTCCAAAAGCCCCTGGAATCTGCCCTAAGTGTCAGAGAGGTTATCACTGGACAAAGGAATGTCGTTCCAAAACAGATCGTTTTGGCAACTTACTGCAGGGAAACAGACAGCAGGGCCAGCCTCGGGCCCCACAAACACAGAGAGTGTACGGGGCAATGACCAATCCCATACAATTTCTGCCTCAAAACAACCCGTTCGCGTTGAGGACCTTATCAGAACAGGACAATGGGACACAGGACTGGACCTCTGCTCCACTGCCAGAGCGATATTAACTCCACAAATGGGTGTATGGGCCCTACCTACTGGAATACATGGCCCTGTACCCCCGAATATGACTGGGTTAATAATACCCCGAGCCAGTGCCACATTACAGGGAGTTCACATCACTCCGGGAATCATTGATTCATCCCATAAGGGGGAAATTAAATTATTGACAGCAGCTACTGCAGGGATTTTGACTATTCCTTCAGGAGAAATAATTGCACAATTAGTGATAATCCCCATTAGTCAGGGTAACCAGGCATCTGTTCTAAGAAAAAATGGCATAGGATCACCTGGGGAACCCCAAATATATTGGACAGCAACTTTGTCTCAAAGGCCTAAATTGGAGTTATGGATCCGAGATAAAAAATTTGAAGGGCTTTTAGATACTGGGGCAGATGTATCTGTCATATCAGAACATTGTTGGCCAACATCTTGGCCAACACATCAAGTGAATACCATATTACAGAGCTTGGGCTATAATTCTGCTCCTTGACAGAGCACCAAGGTCCTTCCCTGGAGAGATCATGAAGGACATTAAGGATTTTTTCAGCCATATGTTCTGCCAGAATTGCCAGTTAATCTATGGGGAAGAGATATTTTAAATGTGATGGGAGCTATTCTGACAACTCAACCTGTCTCTCAGATGCTACAAAGGCAAGGGTATATCCCTGGGTTAGGACTGAGGAAAAATCAACAAGAAATCCCTAAACCATTAACTATTGAAGACCAAATAACCAGACTTCCTGGGGATCGAACAGGTCTTAGAAGTTTTTGGTAAGGGCTACTGTTAATACAGCCTCTAAGATAGAACCCATACCTATCACATGGAAAACTGACAATCCTGTATGGGTGGAACAGTGGCCCTTATCTAAAGAGAAATTAGAGGCTGCAAATAAATTGGTGGAAGAACAATTAAAAGCAGGACATCTTGTCCCTTCTATTTCTCCCTGGAATACTCCAATC